>PVJA010005836.1:0-76756 GCA_004027025.1 Myocastor coypus | reverse complement strand
GAAGAAGAAGAAGAAGAAGAAGAAGAAGAAGAAGAAGAAGAAGAAGAAGAAGAAGAAGAAGAAGAAGAAGAAGAAGAAGAAGCTGTCTGATACTACTTAATGCTTATTGCATATCCAATTGCAAAAGGACCAAAGATTCAGTGAGTTAAAAATAGCATAAGAGTAAATAAAATGTAGAACTTAGTTACATAAATCAAATTGTATCATCCCACATAAACAAAATTCAACCAAAAAACTAAATAGGTATCAGTCCCATTCATTGATGGAACAAATCATAGAACCCAATTACTATCCTAAACATGTAACTATAGACTTCTAGACGTTGTTTTGCATTAACTCCTTGATTTTTATGCCCAGATATCAAAGTGCATTAGAAGCAAGTAGCAACATCCTGTTCTTAAAAATGTAAGAAACTAACATATAGGTTAAAAAGTTACAGCAACAGGGCCCGGCGGGATGGGTCAGTGGTCTAAAGCGCCTGCTTGGGAAAGCTTGGGCGGCCTCAGGGACTGTGGCTCGATCCCCAGCACCACATGCTGTGCCAGCCCTGCCCTCGGGGCGGGCTGAGCCGGCCATAAAAATGAGTGAATAAACAAAGGTTCTGAAACAAGAAAAAAATAAAAAATTTAAGAAAAGTTACAGCAACATTAAATACAGACTTAGCTAGAACATGATATTATGCAAAGAACTGCAAGAAACCCCTAAAAGTAACATTTTGGGTATTGTCTACTACTCAGTTGGAAAGCAAATATAAGACAGTAACATCAGGGAGCAACCAGTTTGTTCCATATCTATTTTTCTCAGAGTGGCACACTTGGCTACTTCCAGTGAATGTATCAGGATAGTACACTGCAGTGGTTAAATGAAGGGAATATTTTGGTGTGTACTAAAGGGAGACAGTTTTGCACACCTAGCTAATGCATCCAGTCACATATTCCAGTAATGAACAACCACTTTGTTCCCTGGTCTTAGTATTTCAGCTGTGATCTAAATGCATGGGCAACCATCCTTAAAAGATGAAAGTAGATGACTAGTGATGATTTGTGAGGTGGCTTCATTCCCAATGATATAATTTGATAAAGGTGGCCCAGGTGATAATAACAATAAAGTGTACCACAACAGTGGAATTGAAAGATCCACAGTTCCATTTTTCTGGACATAGACAATCTTTGAGTTCCTCTGGTTCACAGAAGGTCTATCATGATTAGTACCTCAGCTGGTCCAGGTTTTTCTGCTGAATTGTATTTTGTTGCTACCTCAGTTCTCTGCTGTGCAACAGCTACAAAACCTTGACTGCCTGTAGAGTACAATTTCTGCTGAGCTAGCCTTATCAACTGAAAAGGCTTTCAAACTATTTGGAGAGAAAGCAGCAGTTGGCACTGTGCCTGTGGGCCTAAACAATACCTTTAAATTCAAGTCCAACCACAATTCCATTATGTTATGCACCACTTAAAATCCAGTTGCCACCACAAACTTATTTAAGAGTGAGAATAACAGCTCTTGTCATATCAGCCCAAATTAATTTCCTTTAAATCAACTTGTTGTTCAAGTCTATAATATGTGATCATATTTGCAAACAAAATTAAAGTAGTATACTATCTTAGAACCAGCAAAGTGCCATTGGTGGTGGTGTATGCCTGTAATTCCAGAACTCAGGAGATCTAGCCAGAAGCATTGCCATGCATTTCAGGCCAGTCTAGGCTCTGTAGTAGGTTCAAGATCTGCCTGAATGACATTTCTAGACACTGTCTCAAAAAATAAAAACTACAGAAAGAACAAAGTCATGGGCTTCTATATTAATGTGTCATAATTAGATACAATAAAATAGATTATTCTCCATTTTGTGCTCAATAAAATTCTCCATAATCTTCTTTTGGTGCAGGTATTTTGATTACTGCCATGGAAAGCAGAAAGGTAGCTCAATATATTGTGAAGAGTATCATCAAAGATATGTATGGATACACAGTATCCATATGTACATATTGTCATAAAATATAAAAAAGATTATTAATTTTTGATCTTTTAGGTAGTAATAACAAATTTAGTGTACACTAACCATTTTTCAAAATCAAGCTTCATAGTTGCTTATCATTGGCAACCCTCTAATTAGCACTATAGTTTAAGCAAAGGGCAATTGGTTCTGTAGAAATGATTAGATACTGTAGGAATACTATCATAGCCTCTGTTTTCTAGTATAAAAAAGAAAGAAAACAATTGCATCAAGTCTACATTGAAGGCCTAATAGAGGCAACACTTCTCTAAAGCCACTGGCTGACATCCCAAAATTTAAGGACTTCTGATAATATGTTGGGTTAAAGAAATCTGAAGGGGGGGGCATATTTGGGTATATCCCATTTTTTATAAAGAAATTAAGAGAAAGGTGAATACCTGACATGGTAATGCTGGCAGCTGCACAAGAAAGCTGTAATTATACCTCACATAGTGATTAACACTATCAGCAACTTGAAATTGTCAAAGTAGTAGCACTCTGTAACTCAGTTATGCAATGTGCCAATACAACAATTACTAACACAGGTTGTGTTTATATGGAACATTTTGTCATAATGACTTCCAGAATACTTAGCAGGTTGTTATAAAAAGGGATCATTTCCCCCGACAGGTGAAGCACAATAGTCATTCTGCACCAGTACCAATAAATATAAAAGTGTGTAGGAAAGAAAGAAATTACGAACCTTTAGTGAAACCATTAAAAATAATTATTTTTAAATGGGCAGAAAACAGATACCCATGTTGGAAACTAGTGCTGCTGGTAGCAATATTTTCTACAGAGTTCGTAGCACAGAGATAAAGAAGTTTGCTGCTCATCTAACCAGCAAGATTTCTGTGATGTGCTTAATGACTGCACCAGGGAAGGCGCTTCCTGTCAATAAAAATTCAAATTTGAAAACACACACAGCATAGAGAAATATTCCGGTTACTTTCTTCAAAGCCTTTTAGCCAACATGAATTAGTTAATCCTCTTGTTATTATTTTGAGCTAAATAAGTATTATTAATTCCACTACTGATATCACATAAGAGGTTAAAACAGTACTAGAAAAAGGCACCTTGCATCTTCAGCTAGAATTTGAGACTCCTCACACTGAGCCCAGTGCTCATAGCACCAGGCCACGCCTCACTAGGATTCTGGAAACAGTAATGAAATTGAAGTAATTAGGACTGGCTTACTGACCACACTATCTGGAAGAAAAAAAAATTCCTTTGCCTCCTTATAACATGACAGTTGTAAGGATTGTGACCACAACCAGAGCAATTTCCTTTTGCAGGAAAATTAAGAAATAATGCAGGGGAACTCTACTCTCCTACCATCAGACTTCCAGCAACAAAAGGAAAGAACAATTCCAAACTGTCAAAAATGCTATCAGAAATATACTACACAGTGTCAGACAGTATACCCCTTTCAACCAGTATGCCTGATATCTACCTTTCTTTCCCCCAAACTTGTTAGCATCTTATCCTTCACAAGATCATTCTTGATCAGTTTTTCAAATAGATTTAAAGATATCTTTATATGCATTCATATCTATATGTACATAACCTCCTCTAAGTGTAAAGTAGTACACCAACAACACATCCTTGTTGGCTGAATATTTGTGGGCAAACATTTCTTAATTTGCACACACACATACATATGCACACAAAATAGATGCCAAAACTTACCCTGATGATTGTTTTATTAGTCATATGATCAGGTGTTTATGGAATAGTAAAACAAAAATTCTACATTGTTTCCAAACACAGAGCTTTCAAAATAAAAATGGAGAAAGCTCTTATTAGCATGAGACCTTGCAAACATAACAGAATCTCTGATTCCTGATATGTGTGTGTGTGTGTGTGTGTGTGAGAGAGAGAGAGAGAGAGAGAGAGAGAGAGAGAGAGAGAGAGCGAGAAGTAGATAAGAGTTTTTAAACGGACTCATACCATGTGGAATTATGTGAAAGGCAAAATTTGAGGCACTTTAAAATGCCTTATAAACTTTTTTTATTTCACCCCATTTGCTTCATCTGTTATGACTAAACTGTCCCTGAATGTGTTTTTAAAAAAATAAAATAAAATAACTCATCCTACGGTTAAGTAAAGCAGATTAGCATGCATAATTCAGAACTGTCAGCTGGAAATAAACCATTCCAAAGCTACTGTGGTCTGTGGATGGGAGAACACAATTAAAGGGCTGTGATAGTTGCAATAAAGCACACTTGAGAGTGCTTTAGAGCCTGACTACGAGCCCACCCTATAATTCCTTTAGAGTTGTGGGGTTTAATAGCATAGATATTAGCCATAGGTAACACTCTACATTAAATGTAACAAAAGTATAATTAAATTAATGTTCCCATGTCAAGGTAACAACATTTCAAGCTCTCAATAGCCACACATAACTAATGGCTATCATTGTGGATGATGCACATAAACCATTTTCTACATCACAGAAAATTCAATTGGACAGCGGTGCTTTAGAGGAAGATTGTTAGCTTATGATTCAATATTTTACAGCTGTGAAGGACATATTTAATGACTTGAGGAATTATAAGGAGTAGATATATTTTCCTCACATGACATAAGATGTGATACTTATTTATCTATACTACTATCAGTCCAGGCACTTCCTAAGACTAAGAACCCTGAGTTCAGTGTCTGCATAACAGGTAGCCACCGCTGTTCCTGGCAGAGTGGGAGCTCAACTTATATCTGTGAATTCATTGACAGCAAACATTATACTTATTTGGGATACAGAAATATCTTTCATAAGTTAAATCAGAAATGCAAAGTTTGATAAAATCTTTTAAGAGAGACTGTAGGTACTCTAAGACTTGCATTTGTTTCAACATTTCTAAAGCATTTAGCCAGTATGAGTCAATAATTTAAGTTAAATATAGGAATTTTATGTTTCCTCAACTATCTACTTCTATATATTATTGAACATATCATATATAAGTCAAAAACTCAAACCCCATGTTTAGTAAGATGGCCATGTGTAATATCCATCATTTTGAATGTTATATAATCCGTGGAAACAGCATTTTGAAATTTAACACAGTGAGAAAGTGCCTCGTAGGCATATATAGATTAATGGAGCAATTTTTAAAAAATATTATTGTAACTAGCACCTACAGAAATCACTAGTATGGTGAGTATATTTTAGAGGGCTTACACTTATACTCTCTTACAATAACTATAAATCATAAGATGTAGGGAAACAAGGGATTTTTTTCTATTTAAATGGAAAAACAATGTTTAAGAAGCATCTGAGTCCACGTTCAAATAGTCACTTTCTGGAAGAATCAGCAAAAATCTAAGACAACTGATTTTCAAACTGGGTGACCATCTCCTCATACAAACTTTACAGATAGTAGAAATGGAATCCCACAGGGGCAATATATCATATTTACCTTCAGTCTATAGTCCATTCCAAGTTCTAACCTTCAAAAAATAAAACCTATTTGTGTACAATTAATTATTTCTTCAGGTCATGATAGAGTCACAAATTGCTTTACTGTCAAATGTGCTAATTTGTAAAGTTTCTCAGAATCATTACTGCACCTTGACAATGCTATGCTGTCTACTTAAGAGTTTGAAAATTTTCTTTTTGGGCCCAAGGCCATTACTGAGTAACATATCTATAGAAAAATGAAATTCAATGTGACATTAGAGGTCATCTAATTTCTGCTTGTGTTGCTTTCCACAGAATCACAAGACCAACCCAAAGCAACACAGCTAAATGTCTTTAGCTTTTAGGGGAAACTTTTTTTGTCTAAAGAATAAGGTGCAACTAAATCTGAACCTCTGTCTCTGTGTAGGAAAGGAAAAACCTGTCATGCCAACTTTCTAAAGGAATAGGCTTAAGGCTTTTTTTTTTTTTTTTTTTTTGCTAATTTAGAGCCCAAACTATGATCATTCATATTCAGTGATCATTCAGATAGAGTTACTGTGCTACATCAATTTTTCAAAAGTTTTCTTGGACAAATTATGTTGTGAACAAGATTATAAAAGAATGATTTAAACTAAGAAAATAAATCTTAAGTACTTTAGAAGCAATTTATACACAACAAATATGGCAATTGCCATTCATTCTTATTTATTCATTAAAACAGGCCCAAGGACTTCTATTTGGCAAAACTTCCTGGTGGGAGCTTCGTCAGTTTACTTATTATTATTCTCTGAACTTGAAGCAATAAAATCATATTTCTTTTCTACTTATAATTCTGGATTGGCTCTCTCCCAAGTTAGTCTCAATCAGATTTGACTATATTATATAAAGGCTGAGCAACATGACAAAAGCATCAAACTTAGGTTGAAAGATACAAAAGCCACAGAAGATTATGCACTGAGTTAAAAATGTTTCATACAAAATGTAGTCAATCCTTAGTGAAAGAGTGCAGATGCATAAACTGAGGAGGAGTAGAAGAAAAGCTAAAAATGATTCTTCTTTGGCTTCCCCCAATGGAAAATATTTACCTCATGTTCTCTGGCTATCATTGTGACTGCTGCAGGGCAAATGACAGCTAGTACAGCCTACAGGTAAACTAGTTTAATCAATTAAGTGAATACTAGTAAGTCGAGGTCCAAGCCAATTGTTATGAATAAAGACATAAAGTCTATTCTACTTCTTTTCTCAAAGACCTACATTTGTAGAATCTGAAATGGTTAAGTGAAGAGACAATATTTGGTTTTAGTTTGTGGGACCAAATTCTTAACATATGCATCTTAAAAAAGTAAAAGTTTACTTTGGATCCTACTTTCAGAGGATTCATTCAGTCCATGCTTGCCTGGCTCGAGGCTAGGAAGATCATGGCAGAAGGATGGGCAAAACAGAGCTGTTCAATTCGTGATAGCTAGGAAGCAAAGTAGAAAACAAGTGCCACAGAAGAAAGGATCAAAGGCCAATTATACTGCCCAAGGTCGCACATCCATGGCCCACAGTGATGCACATAGAAGTGTGCTTGATTAAACCTCTAAGGGGTTCTCAATCCAATCAAGTTAACAATCCAGTTTAACTGTCACAGAGACAATTATACTTCAGTGTTCAGGTACTCCCACTGAGTCTCCAGTACCGGAGCAACCTGCTCAGCCTAGCTTCTCCCCTCCCATTACAAGAGTGGGGACCCAGGGGAGAAGTGGGACCATGTTCCGACACAAGGTAATGGTACTGAACTATCACAACCCTGCCGGCCTCAACTGCAAAGATGAAACAGAATTTAGAAACTTTATCATTTGACTTGAAGACCAGAAAATCAGACACTGCAAGATTGAAGACAGAGGTAATTTAAGAACTATCCCAGCAATGATGTGCCCAAGTTCTTTCAAAAGTATCTCCAAGAGGTTGGCTGCCCTTTCAAGATTCAGGATGGACAAGAAGCAATTGACTGGCTCCCTGGTTTAGTTGTTAAAACTAAATATGGAGATGAAGCTGAAAAATACAAGGCCTTAAGTCCTGACAATACAAGTAAAAATGCAGAGCTGTTCATCAATTTGGATGTAAACAATTCCAATTTTAAGGCTGGGGTAATGACTCTTGCCAACCTCCTTCAGGTGTAGCACCATAATTACCTGGTGATGCTCAAGGCAATTCACATTTTGGTTCAGAAATGCCTAACAAAGCATGCAGTTCCTAAGGCATATCAAACAAAAGAGGGTTTGCCTGCCTGTTGCTTTAGACGAACATTCTTGGCTTGGACATGGGAGATGCAGTTCTTAATGAAGCTGATCAAATTCTGGGACTGCTGCATACAGAAGAACTCAGAGAGCTACAGACACAAATTAAAGAAGCCATTGTCACTGTTCAGGCAATTATTGCTGATCCAAAGACAGACCACCGACTAGGGAAAGTTGGAAGATGAGCACGTTAGACGCCAACCTCTTCCCTGCTTAGCACAGTTGGAAACTGCACACTTCCAGCATGTATGTGGGAATCAGAGCTCACTTTGGAGGGAGGAATCCCAAAACATTAACTATGTTCTAGAAAGTTACCACATGGTTCCTATTTTTTAAGACAGTAGGAAAAAATAATATATTGTTCAAAGTACACCCATAGGACTATTTCAAATTTTTGTGCTGCTTTAATAAACTGCATGATTTTGCATAATTTATGAATAATACAAATTTATCTATGACAGTTCTAGAGGACAGGACATCTAAGATCAAAGTGCCAGCAATTCTGGTGTGTAATGATACAAGCTCTCTGTTTCCAAAATGGCATGTTATAGTTGTCACCTTCAAAGAGAATAAATTTGATTTTTCACATGGAAAAAAAAAGAACATAAGGGATCAGCCAGTCCCTTGTGCCTTTTTATGAGGATAGTAATATAATTCATTAGAGTAGAGCGGCCTGATGACTGGTGGTCAATTTGTACCACTGCACTGAAACGAACCAGCTTGGTCTTAACTGTGGGGGCCCACCTGAGGATTGCTGCTGGCAGAACTGGAGAAAACAAGCTCTTAGGAAAGCAGTGGGAGCTGTTTGGTCACTTTGAGGAGCTTGTCATACCAGTTTTCCCAGTGAACTTTGTTGTGCTCATCATGGAGGAAGCTCAGGGAGCTTGTTGCAGGGCATGTCTGTGGTTCATTTTGGGGAAGTTTTAGTTCTTATTTTGTGCATTGCTTCCTAGTTGCAGAGTGGAAAATGGTGCACTGCTTGGTCTCCTAGACAAACTTTCAAGTTGCTTTCCTGATACATAGACTCAGTTGTTCTTGTCTTTGGAGGAGTTCATGATCTTGATGTCACTGAAGATAACTATGCTGCCTTTCAGGGGAGCTCTGATTCTTACTTGGAGCATAGCTTTCTGGCTCTCAGGGAGACCCCTCAGCCTGCTTAAATAGATCCTTCATGTGCTGGCGCAGACTTTCTAGCTTCCACCACTGACTTCTGCGCTTTCCCTTCAGAGATATGTGAAACAGGCCTGCATGAGACTTTATTGTGGGTTCTTGGCCTCTAGATGGCAAGGCATCATTATGGTCTCTAGGTCTTCAGCTGGATTCATATAGGACATTACCATGAGATCCAGGCCCTCAGCAGGATTCTTTGGTCTTTAGTGTGTGGACAGACTTCCTGCACTTTTTTTTAATGACTATTATAAAATACTTCCATAAACTATGTAACTTGTATGTGTATTGTTTCCCTTCCAACCCCCGAATATAACAGCAGCGTTGAAATATAACTTAAATTTTTGCATCACGATGCCTCGTGCTTTTGCTTTTGTGACCCAGAAAGAAATTTGCTATTATTGATCTTTTCACGTTCCAAAGAAAGTCTAGGATGTTTTTCTGTAGTTCTTTAGAAATGTTGTTGGATTTTCATTATAATTGTGATAAATCTGTATATAAGTTTTGAATGTGAGGCCATTTTGACTACACTGCATCTGCCTAACCAGGGACAAGGATGTATCTTTCTATTTTCTTAGGCCCAGTTCAGTCTCCTTTTTCTGAATATAGCTGTTATCATAGAAGTCTTTGTTCATCTGTGCAGAGGATTCTAGCACTTAGCATTTTCAAATGCTGATAATTTGACTTCTTCCTTTAACATGTATTTTTTCTTTATATTTACAGATTTGCATAAGTTAAACCATCTCTGCATCACTGGAATGAAGCCTATGTGGTCAGTATGTATAATCTCTTTGATGATTTGTTGCATTACATTTCCTAGTATCTTATTGAGGATTTTTGTGCCTGTGTTCACTAAAGAGGTTGATCTTTAGTTATATTCTTGGTTGTGTGCTTGCCTAGTTTTGGAATCACGATAAGGCTACTTCAAAGGATAACTCCTCCCTTTCAATTCCATTATAAAATTTGAGAAGTATTTGATTTGTATTTTCCCTGAAGTTGTTGTAAAATTAAGGGGTGACTCTATCAGCAACTGGGTTTTTCTTAGTAGGTATGACTCTATTGAATTTTCAATTTAATTTCCTGATATTTGGATTATTGTGGCCTCTCTTCATTCAATTTTGGGATTTCATATGTATCTAGGCACCTACCCAGTTCTTCTGAGTTTTTCATTTTATTGGAATATAGATTTTTGAAATATTTACAAATAATCTTTGAGATTGCAATACTTTCAGTTGCAGCTTTACCTCTCTCATTTCTGATTGCCTTAATTTGTGTCCTTTATCCCCTATTTTGGTAAGATTCAGTAAAGATTTTTCCAATTTGTTTATGTTTTTTTTAAAAAAAAAAAAAAAAAAAAAAAAAAAAAAGCAGCTCTTCAGTTTGTTGAATTTTGTAGTGTCTTTTATGCCTAAATTTGATTAATTTCTGTTCTGACCTTTAGAGTTTACTTCCTTGTATTATATTTGGATTTGAATTGTTTTGTATAGAACCTTGAGGCACATCCTTAGTTTATCTGGAATCACTCTGTTTTTCTGATGCAGGGTTGCAGAACTACCAATTTCTTCTTTTGGGACTGCTACACTGTATCCATACATTTTGATATACTACACTGACATCATTTGAGTCTTGAAACTAATTTATTTCTTGGTTTCTTCTTTGGTTCACTGAGTAGTTGAGTGTATTTAATTTTCATGTGTTTACGTAATTTCTGTGGTTTCTTTTCCCATTGATTTCCATTTTCATTGCATTGTAATCTGATAATATGCATGGGAAGTTCTTGTTCTTTTCTATTTACTTAGGCATGTTTCATAGGTTATAATGTAATCCATTTTTTGACAAGTCCCTATGTGCTCCTGAGCAAACATAGTATTCTATTGTTCTAGGATGAATAATTTGTACATATGTATTAAGTTCATTTGCCCAAAGGTTTGGATTTGCTCTGATTTTTCTTTCGTTTGTATTTTAATGAGAAAAATAGCAAAAAAAATTCAAAACACTATGTAATAGTGTTTTGAAATTCTTGGATTTTTTATCTTGAGTGTATTTTTATAATTTTATTACATTTAATAAGAAATAACAATGAGACAGTTTCAAAACACGTTAGTAGGACACCTATAGTAATTAATACAATGCATATTGTTGTCTTCATAGTAGTTGTTCAGAGTCCAACAGTGTATTTTTTTAATTAAATGTGTTTCTTGTGTATTGCATATTGTTGAGTCTTCTTTCTTGATCAATTTGTCCTATCTGTGTCTTTTAATTGGGGAACTGAGACTATTCACATTGAGAGATACTACTTAAAGCCACTGCCGTATTCCTGTCATTGTATTGCTTTCCTGTTGCTGATTGCCTTATTTTTCTCTTCTGTTCAACTTCTCAACCTGCCCAGTTTATTCATTCTACTAAAACATTTGGCTGTTGTTAGCTTGTCTCTTTCTAGTATATCCTTGACAGTCTTTTTGAGATACTGGTTTGGTGCTCATGAATTTCTTAAGCTGCCTTTTCTTCTAAAGAACTTATTTCTCCATCAAATTTGAAAAAACAATTCATAGGATATATCAGTCTATGTTGTAAGGTGTTTCCTTTTGGGGCTTAAATCACTTCATTCAAGTGAAATAAATCAGACCCACATGTGTAAACATCATATTGTCTCACTAGTGTAAGAAACAACCAACTAAATAAGATCTGATATTAGGATTTTGGAATAAATGTTTCAAAAGGAAAGACAAACTGTGATAGGGAAAAGGGAAAGAAATAAAGAAAAAAAAAAATATATATATATCATATGCAATAGTTATACAGCTAGTTTCACAGTTCATTAAAAAGGAAGTTGTGGATAGTAAGATGGCTCAACGATCTAAAGCACCTGCTTAGGAAACTTAGGAAAACAACTGCATGGACAGAGATTCAATCGCCAGCACCACAAGCTGTGCCAGCCCCACACCCAGGGCATGCTGAGCCAGCCATAATATAAAAAAAATAAAAAAGAAAGTTGTGTGCTAATATTGTATAGAAAAGATAACATGTCTGTGCTATTCTTATTTTGTAAATCTATACCATATGTATTATTTTTTATGAATTCAGTTTAATATAGCAATGATCATACATTGCGTGAAAACATAAATATCTTAGTTAATGGTTTTTCTTTTTTACAATAACTAATACATGGCATATTTTTGTCTCCATCATAGTTGTTCAAAGTACAAGATGCAGACATGATTTATTGTCTAAACATCATTAGCACAGATCTTTCTTTTCACTACAAAAGAGAAATTAGCTGTATATGTAGTCCAATAGTCCATAATAGTAGTGGATTATCAGCTCATCTGGCATTATTGGAAGCTATTAACTTGAGCCTTTTACAGCTCAGCATATTAATATGGCTTTCCCTTTTATACCTCGTGGTTAGACTTTTCTGATGGATGGTTAAGACCAAAATAAAGCAAGACCTTATATGTTACTGTTTCTGTCTTTGTTTTTGCTATTTGTTTTTGTTTTTACTCTTTAAAATAAAAGTTTAAAAAAAAGATATCTTGCCTATGTCTTTTACTCTCAGTAACTACTATGCAGACAACAATACATAATGTAACCTCTTGTGTCCTTTAAGATTTGTACTGAGAAGCTTGTTGTAATTCTAATAGGTTTACCATCATAAGGGATTCCTCGCTTTTTTCTAGCAACTTTCATTAATCGATTCTGGTGTTAGGCTTTGGGATTTTCACTATAAAATTCCATTGAAAGTTTCTTTTCTAACAGTGGTTTCATGGGAATGTATGTCTCATTCAATTTGTATTACATTCTTTTCCTATATTTGTAATTTTTGCTATTATTTCTGAAAACTGCGATTTTATTGTCATTGGTGCTGTCTTCTGAACATCGGTGTTGTTCCAGAGTGATGTGGTCTCTAGGCCGTTTGTCAGTGCCACATATTCTGGAGTGGAGCACACCACAACTGTATATACAGAGCTCTTCACTTGTAAACAACCAATTACTGCTGTCTACAGAAGTAACACAGCATCACAGTAAAGGCAGAAATCAACAAAAATAACAAAGCTGTTATCTACTTAAAAGTAAACGAAGGAAAAATTTAGATGAACCACATCTCACAGTTGTCTTTTTGGTTGGCTTTCATGAAAGCCAAATTCTCCTGTATGTGTTTGTGCCTGACCTAACCTAGTGTTCTATCTCTTTGTACTATTAAGTATTTGGTAAATATGCCCAGTTATTACAAAAGTTGCTAAAATTGCATTTCACATGGTTTCACACTTAATATACCACAGCAAGGAAAGAATTTCTGTTACAATGAACTAAAAATAAGAATGTTTCAGAACGATCATTGGCTTGTCTTCTTGGACTTTTTCAGGAGACAAAGTACCAGTTTCAGGCTATTAGCCTTTGGTTTGTAGGAGACTAATGTAATGTATTTTCCCATTAAAATGCTTTCTTTCCACAGTTTAAAAAAATGTGCATTATCATACAAACTTTCAGTTTTAAAGAGTTTTGAAAACCTGGAGCCACAAAGAAAAGACAAAAAAAAAAAAATAGACACCATGATGTGAAAATCACCCATTATCTTCACTAGTGCATCCCTTCCTGTTAAGTCAGTTTTCTGGCCACTCCAAACTTCACTACATCAAAGGATCACTGTCATGGTTAATATCTCAATGTTCCACCACAGCCCCTTGTGCTCAGAGGTGGGGCTTTTCAAGGGTAACTGAACCGTTCCCATGCTATAGCTAATTATGTTACAAGGGATTGGAAAAAGCAGATCAAGGTGGGTAGGACACGGAGGAGAGTGCCTCCATCCATGGTTATTTCCTTTTATTTTCCTTCCTGGTTTCCACGGCATGAGCAGCTTTCCTCACTTCTGCCATGACGGTATGAGATTCTGCCTTGGAGCCAGCCAACTATGGATGGCAAACGCCAGCCAAAATAAACCTCTTTTCCTTTCAGTTGCAAGTGTTAGGCATTTTGTCCCAGTGACATGAATCTAATTAAGACCATCACTTAGTTGTTCTTGAAAACAAAGAAAAAATCTAGTGTTTGTATTTGTATGTAAAATTAAAGGAGATCAAAGTAAGGAGAGAGTGAGAAGAGTAGGGAGAAGGGGAAAATTCCCAAATAAATTTAGATGTTTGTGTACCAATTCCCCAAGATGAATGTAATTATTATTCATCATAAACATACTAGTAAAAATTTTAAATAAAACATTGGTTATGTTTAAAGCCAAAATTTTGTATATACAATGCAGCAATGTATAATTGAATTCACAAATTAATGGATCCTTAAACATAACCAAGCCCAAATGAGACTCAATGCTTTCTAATAATATAGAATCTGATGAGTCCAAACTTTTGGTGTTCTATCAGTAGCATTGTGTCTACTAGAACTGGTAGCTGTCTGCTGACCTCTGTAAGTGTTACTATTGACTGATTTTTATCACATTTATCATGATTGTATATAACTAGCTGTGCAATCATTTTTAAATGCTTGTCTCCTACACTATACTCTGTACTCGAAAAACTGCAAGAAAAAAATGTTGTATTGTCTGTAAATATCATTCTCATGCTTAGTAAGATCCATAGATAAGTAATGTAGGTAGCAATGATCCTACATGCTGTCCTGGAGAGGAAAGTCTGTGTGAAGTGATAAGAAGTAAGTGTCTTGGAAGCCTTAAATAACCATTCCATTTAAATTTGTAATTTTCTCCAACACTCAGTATTATTCAATGTTGTCTTACTTTATTCCATAGCATCTATCTTTTAAAATGTCATATATTTCACTAAGTGACTTAATTATTATCTCTCTTGTGTACTAGAATGTTAACATCATAATATTAGGAATTTTTGTCTATTTAGTTGGCGGATGGACCTAGAACCCTAAAAATACCCCTAGTACAAAATAAACATTCAATATATACTTGTGATTCAAATGAGTATTCTTTATGCACTGGGAAAATTCTTTTATTAAATGTTTAAAAGCTACATATTTAAAACCATTGCCCATTTTAAATCTCTCAATGATGCATCAGAGGTATTGGCCTAGAATATCCTCTTTGACAGTTTTCAACATCCTAAATTATCCCAATTTGGTCCTGATTACTATCTTAATAAGACAAGGACAATTAGAGAACCCTACTCATCTCCTTTACATTTTGAGCAGTATTCACGTATAATCAAGGAACTTCTGGCTATACACACCTACACTGTCTTCCCCAGTCAGGCAAAGGAATATAAAATAGAGAAGGGAGCAGCTTTTTCCCGATCATGAGACTCCAATAAGACATTACAAGAAAGTACTTTAACCTTTTTCTAAGATATTAACCTAATGCATTTTGCTAAAAGCTTTTTTACCAGAATTGTCCTCAAACTTCAAGTTTATGGGTCAGGCAGAATTCTAGCCCTTGACCTAGAAGTCTCAATTGCAAAAGAGATAGAGAAATACAAAACATTGTACATGTCTATTCAGTGGGAGTTTAGGTTGTTAACAAGGCAACTGGAATTTGTAGTACTAGGAGCCTCACACTTTTGGAGCAAATTCTGTTATTTTTTTAAATTTTATTTATTTATATTTTCTTGTTTCAGAACCTTTGTTTATTTATTCACTCATTTTTATGGCCGGCTCAGCCCACCCCGAGGACAGGGCTGGCGCAGCATGTGGTGCCGGGGATCGAACCGCGGTCCCTGAAGCTGCCCAAGCTTTCCCAAGCAGGCGCTTTAGACCACTGAGCCATCCCGCCGCGCCCCCAAATTCTGTTATAACTGAAGGAAGAGAAGGGACTCTGGATCACAGACTTAGGTTCAAGTCACAATTATGTATCATCTTAGCAAAAAAATACATAATTGCCATGTGGTTTAGTTTTATCATCTGTAAACCAGCATAATAATATCCCTAATCTTATAGGGTGATTTTGAAGATTCAATTAGCTGATACTCTGAATCCAGAAATTGACATTTCTCCTTATTTTGTTAAAAAAAACAAATAAACAAAAAGAGAAAAATTAATTCTCAATCCTAAACCGTAACAAAATGTCTAAATTTTCTTTTGGAAACAATAGTATCCTGTGGAAGTTTGATCCAATCTGGGAAAACTGGTTTCTTTCTTGTAAGCACTAGAAGCAAGAAAACAACGTAATGTGCTGAGATACACAGAGTAAAATTGGACTTTATGCTTTTTTTCTTTATAAATGAAAAGTCATCCTCTCTTCCTTTCTTTAAGAAAAGAGCAAACCACCACCAAGCAATGTTAGATGATCCTCATGGCATTAAGTTAAAAAAGATTGCCAACAAAATTAAAATTTGGAAAACCTCAGAAGGGAAGAAATACAGGTGAAAAAGTCTCACAGCATCCTTGAGAGAAAAAAAATAAGAACATAAAATCCATAAAATGAATGGGCTGTAAAGCAAGGCAAGAAAGCTCTAGATGAGCAAAATACAAAGCACATTTCTGATAAAGGTGTAAGCAAGAGGAACTGTCCCTTGGGAGATATCACAGGTGACTAAAACAAAAGCAGCGGCCTCAGGGAACCATTTAGATCCTCTTATTAACTACATTTTTTTTCCAGTGTGGCTTATACTTGTTAACTCAGAAACATTCAAAGTAAAAGAAGATTCCTTGAAAATCAAGGCACTCGCCAGGAAGCCCCTTTGGAGGATGAGTAGCACTCCCTGATTTGAACAGTAACTTTTTCGGAAGAAAGATTCAAAGTTTAGTTTAAACTTCACCTTCCTCCTTGGTAATGTCCAGGCAATGCTTTGGGGGAAGAGAAGGCCAGATAACATTTATTAATTACTGTAATTAACTCAATTCATAAGACGTATTTCTCTCACTGTCATGACAACAGATTTGCGTAGCTTGCCAAGAATAGCTTGGCTGTCCATTCAGATAAATCCCTAATAATTACCACTGTAGTTTACTGGGATTCTGTGATAATAACATTTAGCGCTACTGTGCAAGGTTTTGCACTAAAAGTTTATGAATGATTCATTTTGCATAATGATTATGTGATTTCCAGGCAATGTACAGAATATTTACCATTATGCTATGAAGGTGTAAGAGAGTGGTTGGATTCAAGCAGCAACAGACTCTATAAGTAACCTTTATAGCTAAATATAAGCAACAGGGAGAAAGTGAAATTATGTTATTAAACAAGACATGTCAAAGAAAAGGAGGTACAGTCCAATTGAAAGTTTCTCTGAACTCTTAAATTATGAGCACAAATCAGGGGCTCAAAAAAAGGGAAACAGGAAACATTTGAATTACTGAAGTATAGACCTTAGTAGAAATGTCTGTCGGTACAGGAAGATGCAACAGTACACATAGAAGTAGCTCAGTGAAGTTTTGGAGACTGTGAGGGAAAAATAAAATGTGTGCCCGGATGTGAATTTTAAGCCCTATACAATAAGCACAAACCTCAGAAAAGCAACCCTTGCTATCTACTGGTGATAACTATGGTTAAACAAATAAGTAGCACATTTTAGTTGAAGATCAAAATGTTATTCTGATGAAGGTTATGTAGTTCAAATGTTATGAATATTAACATATTATTGGAAAATGGGTTCTGAATGTTAATTCAACATTTCTGTACTAGTAAATTCTCCTTATACTACAAAAATAGATTTTAAAATATGGATATCATAATTTAAGCTTTGGACATATGATACTTTTGAATAGATACAAAATCTGAGTAGAGAGCAAAACTATCAGGCTGTCATCACTTTCTACATTGCCTTAATTATGGTTCCAATATCTCCAGGATTTTAATTTTTTATGAATTTAGGGCAGGGTGTACAGGGCATACAGGGTCTCACTACATAGATCGACTCACAATGATTCTCCTGTTTTCAGCCTCCCAAGTGCTGGGATTACAGGCTCGCACCACCACACCCAGTCTCAGTTGCCATCTCAACTGCTTAGGCTGCTTCACTCTGCCTAAGCAGGTGCTTTAGTCCACTATGCTATCTGGTCAGCCCTCTACAGGAATTTTTTTAAGTGGCACAAAGTTTTGATCAAAAAAAGAAAAACTTGAACCAAATCTGTGTCTTTACTTTTTTATTTCTGTATCTTTACAAACTAATTATGCTTGTTAACTAGATCTTACATTAAAGCTCTCTTTAAATCACTATCTGAATTTCCACGTTTCAGAATATGCTACTAGTTCTGTCCACATCAAATTAAAAATTTGGCATTAATGAAACACTTTGAGCTTGCAGAAAGAGATACAAGATATATTCCTTTGTTGCCTGTAAATTTCAATTTTCTTTTTAAATTTACAGCAAGTGCAGTGAAGAAAGGTTCGTTTATGTTGAGCAATTACTGAGACCATACAGTAAAGCACCTGGAACAATGCCTGGCACATGATAAATATTCAAGGAATGCAAAGCTATAGAAAGAAGAAATTTGGCAAAATTTATACTATTACAAGACTTGAGATTGTGAATTTGCTCCCAAGAGGAGACGCAAGCATTGATGTCACGACCAGTGATCACCTCTCTGTTCTATGGACTATGTATCATTTTCATCCTGTCTTTTCCAGGAAAAACTGAAATTTCACAATGTCTTAATGTCCAAATTAACAGAGGTAGCTCCTACATGGGGATGTAAATCTTTGAAAGCTTTCAGTGCTGACAAACAGCTCACTGTGACATGTATGCCATATGTTTGCCACTACCACTGACATTAGGTAATGTTAAGGCCCATTACACACTAGTGTACCTATGACTCTTTAACTCTTAAAATCATATGATTTTTCATACTATTCTAGATTCATATGAAAGCAAGACAGTAAAAATAACTTGTTAGAGAACCAAGAGTTTTACCATGACCACTAATAGTTAAACTACAGTGATCCTGATTAGGTTTTTTTTACATGGTCATGTTTAACATTTTCATTATACAACAGAAGGGCACCATTATAACAAATAAGCTACCTCCTAATGTGCTATAAGCCAAACATCGACCTATTTCTAGGACAGATAAAAACAAAAGTTACTCTTTATGCACATAGGTTTTCATCTTATGAGCTGCTCTGCCTGGCTCAACCTCAAGGAACTATAAACTGACTAGAAGACAAAATTATTTAGCATCCAGTTTTGTAAACCCTGCAGAACCCAGCACAGGCCTTGATGCATACGTGTTCAACTCCACATACCTAAAATAAACTGAATCTGTGAGCAGGTATGGCTGAGTGGAGCACTAAAGTGTGGGTTCAGCACTTGTAAAGAGCTGTGCATCAGAAAATGTGCAAGTGAAGTGAATCTGCAAGTGTGTAATTAACAATCCACTGACTGCTGATGGGAAGGAGAATTTTGATACTATGCCAGACCAACCACAACTTAACAAGCAGCAATCCACGTAAGGGAACCTAATATTCTACATATTTTGGAGAGCAAAAGCCTACTAGGCAGTGAAGTGTAAGGGAATCTAATCTGCTGTGAATGGAAGGCACCCTAATATGGTTTGATGTGATTGGAAATCCGATGTACTGTAATAGAAGGAAACCCAATACACAGTAGAATTAAAGACAGAGTAAGCTTTGGTGATTAGCCAGACTGATCACTAGACGTCCCTTTTGTCGTAAAAGCACAAAACCAAACAAGATAAGCATACAGACGAGATTGCAAGTCTTTTGAGAATGCGGAGAAAGGATACTGACTATAAAACACTTCTCTCAACTTGTTCGTTTATACCACACAAACCAAAGCATAGCCTGCTCCCAACTCTCAGTCCTACTCCAGCTGCACAGAAGCGACCAAACAAAGAGCAGGTTGGCAGCAACACTTGCTCCATAACAAACAGTTGCTGTGTTAAATGTCCTCTGGGTTTATAACATTAATGTTTTGCTGCCGCAAAACCCAAAACTATGTCTGTTGAGTTCACAAGTTAACATGCAGCCTGATCATGTGGATCTTCAAGTGAAGAGAGTACCCCAAGGGGGAAAGTTGAAAATCATTGTAGCAAGAAATCATTTTCTAAATATTACATTAAATAAACTGTTTGCCAATATATGCAAATCTTTTTTAAGTTTTCTACCAGTAAAGAAATGTAAATGAAAAATTGCCTTTGGGATCATCACTACTATTGATGGGGAGCTGTAACTGTGCTTGCTGCTTGACAATGACCAGAATATGCAAAATTAAACCTTGCCTGTTGACTATGGGTAGCAGCCAGTATAAGACTAGTTGAATATAAAGCACACAATGCTCGTATTAACGTGCTAGCCTATATAGTTGCTACCAGTCAGGTAATTCTTTATGACACCTGAAACTTTTCAGCAAACTAGAACAAAATTCAAGTTAAGACATCAGAAAAAGACTGGCAATATGCACAAATGAATGTGAAGTGCAAACATTTATGTAAAAACACTATACTAAGCTGCATACTTCCCTGTTCCTTGCAGCTGAGCCTCGGATGTCTTTTCTGATTATGTCATTGATAGAAACAAGCGTTTACTTTCATCAACCCTGCCATGCCAAGACAATTTCGGAGGAAGCTTAAGCTAGTTCTCCTCTGCCTCTCACCTATCATCCACAGAATTGTCAAAGATGTATTTGGATCACTCTCTGTGGCCAGTGATTTTGGAAGCAGATAGGTCACAGCTGGATTTTCTGACCTTGGGCAGAGTGAAGAGGGCACACACTAAAGAAGAGGTAACTCTCTCTGGATTTCTGCAAGGGGCAGATTCAATGAAGAAATCAGATTAAAGGAGACGCTGCATCTCCCCCCTGTCTCCATAATCTTTATTATTAGGATATGTCAGGAAGCAAGGCAGCTGCTAGCAGGACAACAGCCTGGGCAAAACAAAGAAAAAGAAAAGTCCAGACTGTGTGCTTTGCTACCAGAAAAATGAGCCCTTTCTAGATGAGTCACGTAGGGTACCTACCCGCAACTCTGAGATGTCAGACACACACACACACACACACACACACACACACACACACACACAAACACACACACAGGCACGCACACACACGCACGCAATTTCCTCCCAAACCTAGTTTTTACCCACTTTTACAAAATAGGTAGGTAATGGTTGTCGTTGATGGGAGTATTACAAAAACAAAAGACTCGAATGCATCACTTCCTCTGAGGAACGCAAAGATGAGATAAAGAAAATGAAATGTTTGGCCACAGAAGTGGACTACTGCATATTTTGGTGCATCTGTGCGCCCTCTGCTGACCTGAAGGAAAAACTTCACAAGAAAAATTTGTAGGAGAAAATGGAAGAAAAACCTGAGCTTGGAAGTAGGAAATAAGGAATAAGGCTTTTTTCCTCTAGCACCAATTGTATATGTCCAAAGGGAAAATGAAGAGGAAGAAATCTTTGTATTCCTATAACTTGAGAGCAGTTAAGAAAAATAATCATAACTATTGCCTTGATCCCACTGTGATTCCATGTTTTAAATGGGACTAGTGGGCTGGGGAGAGAGCCTAAGAATCTAAGCACCTCCCTGGCAAGTTCAAGGACATGAGTTCCATCCCCTGTACCACTAGCTATGCTGGCCCCGTGCCCAGCCGCCCACTGAAACTGGGTGTGGTAGTGCATGCCTTTAATCCCAGAACTGGGGAAGCTGAAATAGAAGAATCACTGTGAGTCTGAGCTGCATAGTGAGATGCTGTACCAAATAAATTAATTAATTAATTAAAAAATAATCAATGGGACTATTTACACATCACATGCCTTGTGATCACCAGCTTCACATGCAGGATCACACATCACCTATGGACATGGTAGGGGAGGAGAAACACTGACACCGAGGCCTCTGAGCAGAGACAGAGGATGGATCCGAGCTGTGAATCTTCCACTTGAAGCTGACTGCAGAATTCTTCTTTATGTACATTGAAATCAATTTTTCTCATGGCTGCTTTTCTGAAATGAACTTGCTTTTTGAAAAATTCATGGTAGACTTAAGTGACCACCACCATTCTCCGACCTCAGCCTCTTTCCCCTGCTTTAACCACTAGCTGCATTTGGATTCAATACTCCAGCATTCTTATTCACCCATCTTAGGGAAAAGAATGGCTTGAGATTGGGCCAAGAATTTAATTCCAGATCCATATCTCAGCAGTCACAATATCAGTCCATTTCAGCTTTAAAACACCTTCCTGTCACCATAATTTTTGGTCTTACAACTGCATACCCTTCAAGGATTAGCTCAAATATTGCTTCTCTAATCTCCCAATATAGATGGAATTCTCCCATTTTCTTTCATACATAAAAATGTGCTCTTGTCTAGCACTGTACTATAACTTCATATGTGTTCTTCTCTCTACTCCATGAAAGTGGGGACTATGTCAGTTTTTCTGGCCACTTTTTAATAAGTATCCAAAAATAAGGTAGGAAATGGGAGAAAAGATGCAGAATTAAATAAATTAATATATGGGTAACCAAAATAAATTCATCTATATCAAAGCAAATTTGTTAATGTTAACATAAGCTTAAGAAAGTATTTAGAAACATTTCCCCTACTCTGTGTCTTCTGCTTCTACTTCTTAGTCCTCCTAAACATTAACATATACTTAATCACTTTGAGAAGTGATGGCACAAATCTTACTACAGCCCGCTTTCCGCTTGAATATCCTTTAATCTTGTTTTCAAATTCCAAAGCAAAATACTTTTCCCTCCTTTAGCTTATCACTGGAAGTGCTTATGCTATGTTAATTTTGCAAACCAAGGAATCAGTAAAACATTATATTGATAATATAATTTCACTGTATACTGCAAACAGGCCATCAGGTGATACTGAACCAATTAATACTGAGTTTGACGTGTTTTCATTTCATCTAACAGATACAACATTTCCAAAGTCCATTGTTCACCATCAAAAAAATTTGTATTGATTTGATCTTTTTCTGACTTTTTAGGTTCTAGGCAATCTTTTATTTTCTCCACTTTAAAATACTAGTCTATAATGCACTTAACCAAATTGTATTCAGTAATATATAAGTCTAAATCCATCCATAAAGGCTATGTTTTCAAAGTTCTGTTCCTGCTCATGTAGATGAGTAAGTAATTTTACCTTAACTGCAAATGTTTAACATGGGTAAGAAAAAACCAGGTCTTAGCTTCTTATAACTTCATATACCTGCCTTAACAGTGAACAGAATCCATCAACACAGAACTTCAGAGTCACAAAAGGTAGGAGAATTTGACAAAATGCAAGTACAGGAAGATTGAGCCGCTTGTGGTCACTGTGGATAGCTCTCTCTCTCTCTCTCTCTCTCTCTCTCTCTCTCTCTCTCTCTCTCTCTCTCCTCTCCTCTCCCTCTCCCTCTCCATCTCTCTCTCTCTCTCTCTTTCCTACTCAAGACATGGAAACTAAATCTTATTTGGGATTAATATTTATGTGACTTTCTATAGAGGGCATTTTCTCAGTGTGACTCACTGCACCAAGAGAAAGTAACTCTCATAGAATATTTTAGGTAGACAGTTATGGCTACTGAGCACAATGTATATGATCCACTTCTCTCTGCTACATTGTTATCAATTCCTGAAATACATACTGTCTAAATAAGTAGGCAAGAACAAAGTGTGGGGATCTATTCAGTGCAAGAAACAGTTTCTAAAACTACTTTAAAAGAAACTGTGCACCTGAAATGAATCATTAGATAAGCCTTGTATTTTGTGCATTTCACAATACTTAGGATGATGTAATATGGCCAATTACACACAAGCAACTAGAAAGTAGTTGTCAAAAATAGCTACGGTGCAGCTGAGGTTTTCTCTGAGTCTGTGGTTTACAGCAAAGCAACAACCTTCTGTATGTACAATGCCACTACAAATTCAAAGGAATCCCTGAGCTACCTTTGATTATCATTTTAAGTATGTATAGGTATAGATTATAACTCTATAAGCTGGAGAAAGAAGCTCAACCTACACTTAAATGAGCAGAAAAAGCTTATAATCAACTGATGACTGTTGGGGGGGGGAATATCTATTCATTTAAAAGAACAAGCTGGTCTATCAGGATGGTGTACAAAATGACTAGAAAATAGCTGCAATCAGCTATGTATTATCATGTTGGCAGAGATTCACTTACAATGAGAACATGTTTGCCACTGTTCATATATTTCCTTCACATTAAATGATATAGTAGAGAAGGAAGCTTTTATTCTCTCCCCTTCATCAAGCCTCCCGGCCCTTACATAAGTCCTCTAAAAATACAAATTGGTTCCCAAGTGACTGGAGTATAATTTCAGCCCCTGCTCTAGACCATTATATTTCATCCCAAAATTGAGAACAGAGAGTACACAATTTCCCTGAAGAAGAGATATCAGGAGCTGGTTTTCTGGATGGATCAAGATATATCTGGGACAGAGTAGTACTTGTAACATGAGCTCAGAAGTTTCTCTCACCAGAAACTGGCTATTTAAAATGCACTGATAATATGCACCAGGCATCGTGGCACACCCAGCACCTGGGAGGCTGAGGCACGAGGATCAGTATGAGTTCAATACCAGTTTGGGCTACAAAAGTGAGCTCAAGGGTAGCCCGAACTGCATAGGGCGACCGTGTCTCAAAAAGACCAAAAAAAAATTCACTGATAAGACACTTACATGAAAGAAAAATGAAAAATCAGTTGCCCTTAAATGGAGTCCATGTCTGCAGAAGCAATAGGTCAAAAGAGAAAAAAGGACTGAAGCAGTATTTATTAAAGTGCATGTCAGAGCCCTAAGGCAGTGGCCCATGAAATTGCCATCTCCAGAACTTCCTAACTAATGAAGATGCCCAGCTCAGAACCACGCAGGAGAAAAGTTGAATAATACTAGATTAGGACCTAATCTGATAGGCACTGACTAGGGAAAAATACAAGGGTATGACATCATATAAAATGCTCTGGGCTTGCTCACAAGCACATCCCCTAACTTGGATTTGTGTGGAACCTCCTGAAAATTCAGTTCAACTGGGGATGGCTGTCATAGTAAAGAAAAGAAAAGAAACGTATAACAGCCACTACTGAAAAAGAATAAAGGTGTCACCTTTAAAGGAGAATAAAATTAGAAAAGTATCCTGAGGTAAAATTTATTAGCAGTAATGCAATGGAAGTAAATTAAAAGTTTACCTTAATTTCATAATTGTATGGTGTTTCCCTCTACAGTACATTGTTAGAGGTGTTATGACTGAGACTAGCTCTAGATACAGAGTCACAAATTAAACATCTTATTAGGCAAAAGAGATGGTGAGAAAAATGCCAACTTAACACTTGCTGAAGGCACTACGTGCAAGTACTGGAATACACACTGAATACTTGAATACTTCCAGCAACCTACAGGGTATGTACAGTTGTTTTTATTCTACAAATGAGGAAGCAGAAGCACAGAGACAAAGTAGATTCTCTAATGTCACCCAGCTGATTCTAACTACTAAAAGCAAAGATGGAATAGATCAAAATAACTATTATGTGAACACTCAAGTGGCAAGCCATGTTTGAGAGCAAGAGACGCTTAAGAAAAAATATAGGTACAAAAAATAAGAGCTTACCTACATACCGTGTCAGTTTTATAGGATTAGAAAATGTAAAGTGGAAAACTCATTGAAAATAACTATAAAATGCTAGAATAAAATTCTTAACAAAAAAATGTAAAGAAATCTATATAAAAGTTCTAATGTTATTAGAATGAAAAGACTAAAAGGAAAGATACTGCTTTTATTTACACAAAAAGTCAAGACATTGAGAGAGCCAGGCAGATAGATTAGCAAACTAAAGCTCCTGCATATGCAGAATAGAGGAGAAGCTTGGGTTCAATCCCCAGGGTCCCTTGCTGAACCTGCCCCCCAGGCACACTGAAATAAGGATTGAGACCAGGCGTGGTGATGTGTACCTATAAACTCAGCACTTGGAAGGCTGAAAATTGGCAAATCACTATGAGTCTGATCAACATAGCGAGATGCTGTAGACCCCATACTAAATTATGTATATATATATATATATATATATATATATATATATATATATATATACATATAATGCTGTACATCTCCAATAAAAATCTCAACATAATAATTGTAAAAATGAATATGATTTGAAAGTTTTAAAAGCAAAACTAAGAATATTTAAAAAATGAAAGAATAAGCCAAGCACAATGGCATAGGCTTGTACTGCCAGAAGCTCAGGATGGGAGTTCAAGGTCAGCCTGGGCAATACAACAGCCACCCATTTCAAACAAACCAAAAGCAAGAATAAGGAGAAACTAGCCATACTGTCCTTCAAAATCCATAGGATATTAATAATTAAATCAGTATCATAATTGTACAAAATCAGTTGAAAATATATTAATAGGCTAGAAAGTTCTTAAAACACATAAAAATTTAGTATGTAATATTTTAAGAGATACCAGAAAGCACTGGAAAAAGAGAAATAAGAAATAGTACAAAGTATACCAATTGACCTAGTAGAAAAAAATATTTCTACATCATTCCATCGAATCTCATGCCAAAATAAAAGTTCAAACAGTTAAAATTTTAATAAAAATAAATTCATAAAGCATCGAAAAATGAAGCTGATATAATCTCAATTTTTTGGGGGGGTGAGACAGGAATCACACTCGAAATCTTATGTTTTGCACTTGCTAGGCAGGTGCTTATGTTATTGAGCTATCTCCTCAGTTTATAATCTCTAATTGAAAGGGAGTTTCATAACTTATAAAAAGAAGAGATCCCAGCTAAACAGACTGAAAATTTTTCTATGTGGAGTTTCCAAACAATAAAGTAAAAGACAAATAAAGAGATTTAAAAATCATACAATCACCTGAAAAAAGTCTTTGCCACAAATGAAACAAGGAATTTAATGAATGTGATAATTATAGCAGGTTCTTCATTTGCATATTATTTGAAATATCAATAATCAAAACATACTTCTTAATAATCAAAGAACTACAATTTGGGCAACAGAGATAGCTCAGTAGAATAAGCACTTGAAAGGGCCTGAGTTCAATTCCTGATTCTAAAAAAAAAGAACTACAATTTAAAGAAAATGAGATATACATTTTCATCTACAAAATGAATTGTTCTCCCCACCATCACACCCCCTATTTTCTCATTTGTTCTCTCAAAATACACCCATGTCAATTAATTCCCTGTTCACCTATCCATATAATTTTATGCACATGTAAACCAATAAAATATACAACATTTTCCCAGCTTTATGTAACAGAAATAATAGTATTGTATGCCCTACATATTTTCCTGAATCTTCTTTTTACTTAGTTAACAATATAGAGATCTTTCCATATTAATATATTGGTCATTGTTTTTAAAAACTTTTCTATTGCGAGACACACACACTGTTTCAAGTGTTACTATTTCTAATATATATATATATATATATATATATATATATATATATATATATGCAAAACCATAATAATAGTAATATCAAGTATGCTTGCATGGTGAATTTCCTAAAAGTAGATTAAAGAGTATTTTCACTTTGAGAGGGACTATAAATTACCCTCCACTTGGACTTGTTCCAATTTATACTCTCACCAAGAATGTGTGAGAATCTTTTTTTATCCAGTTTTCCCATATTGGCAGATACTGTATGCACGCCTTCATGTCATTAATAGAAATATTTGTAAAAATTCTGATCAGCCCATTGAAATTATTATTTTCTGCAAGGATTTATTGTGTTTCTATAACTTCCTTCACAGTTCAATCTTCCTCATATTGACACACGGAAATAAGAACATCTCAGCCACAAAACCTGATGCTCATGATCTCTTCTTAGATCCTAGGCAACTATAGTCATGAGAAGAGGAGGATGGATATTTCAACAGCTTTAGGCCTGCCCACAATCCATAAACAAGCTCAGAATCCAGCCTTCACCACATTCTACACAGTAACTTGTGGTTAGTAGGGCTTTCTTCAACCTAGTTCCAAACCCTCATTAACTGGAAAGTATAAATAAAATCACAATTCAATAAACTGATGTCCTTTCTTTTGATCTACCTCATTGTGGAATTTTATATTCACTTTTTTATGTATTTAGTACAGGGTATATAGGGTCTCACTACACAGATCAGACTAAGTGATCGTCCTGTTTTCAGCTTCGAGAGTGCTGGGATTATAGGCACACACCACCATGCCCAGTCACAAATGCCTTCTCAGCATACCCCCCCAAAGGTGGGGTCCTAGCATGACATGCTGGGATCAAACCTAGGTCCCTGAGTCTACCTAAGCAGATGCTTTAATCCACTGAGCTATTTTGTTGGCCCTTATATTCACTTTAGTAGTGACACAAATTTACAGAGTACTGCTTACATGTTTTCAGGTGGAACACAGTTTAATCATATAACTTTTTCTAAATCCTCACTTAAAAGCAATGAAATATTTTAATTTCCTGAAAATTATTTTCTGATACAATCAAATCTTTCAAGGGATGCAAATGAAAACCATATATATTTTCTAAAAGTACTTCATAATCAAATTTAAAACATTCTGGAAATTTCTTTAAATGAAGACTTTCAAAATAAGGAATTTAGAAAAGAGATAGGGATTTCCTTAAATTTTTAAACCCTTATCTACCTATACACACATACAAATAAATGCAACAGACAATAATTACCATTAAATATGTTAGAACATGTGCAAACTTATAAACTGAATCTACAGTCATTTAGTTAAATGGCTGCACACAACAGAAACATTCTGACTGAAGGCTCTGTTTATCCAAGGAGTAGACCACAGAATAAGACAGTAGATAGTTTTTGCTAGAAAGCAAAAACTTCACCATTGGGCTGATGCTGCATGGATTTCTCATGTATTAGCTATAGGGCAGGATATGGAATCTCTCTTTCTCTCTCTCTCTCTCTCTCTCTCTCTCTCTCTCTCTCTCTCTCTCTTTGTATTTACATGAGACTTTTCTTTATGAAATCTACACAGTTTTGACATGTAACTTTGGGACCACTGAGCTAAGCATTTTGCACTTAAGTAGTACTTAATTTGTGAGAAACTTGAAAGAAATATTAGAAAAGATGTTGATGTTTGAATTTAAGCTGGTCAAAACTAGCTTATTAGAAAGTAATCAAATTTGCTTTTTTTAAAAAAGGATGGGTCTATTTCATTGAGCTGAAAAAGGGAGGAAATGTAAATTTCTTCAAGGTTGATTTTGAAACTTTAACCATCTTACTGACTAACAACGCGTTAACTGTAGCTTTTTTGTTTCAAATTGTGGGGGCTATCATAATCAAGCCACACCTCAGAACCCAGGGTAGGTCATGAAATCAGATATGGGTGAACCTAAAAAAATCCCTGACACAGAGAAGTATTTGGCCAAAAGTCACCATTGAATGAAACTTGCTTCACTTTTGTAATATTAAAAATCTGTACAGGCTTTGATTGATTGCTATTATTTTCTAAAACTCATCCTAAAAATAAAACTTGTCTATAAGATATCTAACACAGACATTATAATGTACATAGAAGATTCCAAAACTTCCAACAAAGACTTCTAGATGTAATAATCAAATTCAGTAGGGTAAGCATACAAATTTGACACTAAAATAGCAACAGCAACTGGATACACATATGCCAAATTCAGTGAGATAGAAATTAGGGAAACAACATTTTTCATACTAGCATCAAGAAAAATGAAATAATTAGGAGTGAATCAATCTAATGAAGAAAGCAAAAGACATTTACATTGAAAACTATGGTATGATGAATATAAAGATCAAAGAAGATGTAAAACGAATGAAAAGATATCCCTTGTGCTTTGATAGGCAGAACTAGTAGAGTGAAAATTCCTATATTTTTAAAACTTTTATGCAGATTTAGCACAATCTTGATCAAAATACAAGTAGCACACCTCAAAGAATTGGACAAAACAATACTAAAATTCATTTGCAACCAGAAGAGAACTAGAACATCAACAGCAACTTTGGGCAACAAGCACAAGGAAAGGGTCATCACAGTCTGGGACTTAAAATTATACTACAAAGCTACTGTGAGAAAAATAAAAACAGGAGAGGAAAGGAGAAGAGAGGAGAGGAGGGGAAAGGACAGAAGAGGAGAGGAGAGGAAAGGAGAGGAGAGGAGAGGAGAGGAGAAGAGAGGAAAAGAGAGGAGAAGAGAGGAGAAGAGAGGAGAGGAGAGAAGAGAGGATAGAGGAGAAAAGAGGAGAAGAGAGGAGAGGAGAGAAGAGAGGATAGAGGAGAAGAGAGGAGAGAGCAAAAGAAAACAAAAGGAAACTCTCAATGATCAATAGAATACAATAAAAGATGTAGAAACAATTCCAGATATACTCAGTCACTTTATCCTTGAAAAAATGGTCAAATTTCCTACAGTGGTAGAAAGCCTTTGTAATAAATGGTACTGGGAATACTGGCTTCCTACATGCTGAAGATTAAAACTAGATCCATATCTCCCATCATGCACTAAACTAAAATTAAAATGGAACAAACACCCAAATATTAAAATATAAATAGTTAATCACCTGAAAGATAAAATAAGTAAAATTCTTGAAGACATATAGCTGCAAACTAAGGCTATCAATAAAACCCCAATTGCACAGAAAATATTACAAAGAATCGATAGATCTTTGTATGGAATCTCATCATATTAAAAAGGGTTTTTACAGTAAGAGAAAGCACTAACAGAGTGAAAAGACTTCATGGGGAAACGGGGAAAAGTTACCAACTATTCTTCAGGAAAAGGACTAATATCTGTAATATACAAAGAAATCAAAAAATCAAATTCTTCCCTAAATTAAAGGCTGAATCTAAGATTGGATATCTCAAATGATGACATTTGTCAGAAGAAGAAGTGCAAATGTCACATATATGAAAAGTATATAACATTGCTCATGCAAGAAATGCAAATTAAGACAACAACAATCTTCCATCTCACGCCAAAGAGAATGACTATCAAGAAATGGATCAATAACAAATGCTGGCAAGAGAGTGAGGAAAAAGAAATCCTTTTCCATTCTAGTGGGAGTGTAAAGAGGTACAACTAATATCAAAATTCCTCAAAAAATTAAAACTAGATGGTCCATTTAACCCAGCTATTCCCCTACTTGGTTTCTTACTAAAATATTTAAAAGCATTGAACCAGAGTGGTATATGCATATCCATGTTTATAGAAGCATAATTTATAATAGGCAAATCTTAGAAACAGCTGAGATATCCAACAATATATGAATGGATAAGAAAAATTTGTTTTTTATATACAATGGAGTACTACTCTATCACAAAGGATAAATGTGACAAATATATGACTGTACATATGAATAAAAGAAGAAAGGAGAAATGTTTCTTAACATTGTTGTTCACACTTTCAAGATAAATTTGAAGTAAAGAGTTATTGTGAAGTGTGAACCTTTATGCCTATTATCACTTAAGGATTTCTTAAACCAAAGAAGAAAATTCCTATAATCTTACTGAAAAATGAAAACAAGGAAAACTATTAGTCTGTTCCTCTTCAGAATAACTTACATATCCTGCCTACACCATTTCTTTGGCCTTTAATATTTACTCTATGAGGTGTGATAAAATATATGGCAATTTAAAATTTTAAAAAGTTATTACAGTAAAAGACATTTTGCTATTAATATCCTCAAAAATATTCTCCTTCACTTTGAACACATTTATTCCCCCATTCTTGCCATTTCCTGAGATAGTTTTGGAATCCTCTTTGTGGTGAGGTCAGATGACAAGCGTGGCTGCCAAGTGCTATCCAATACAAAGGCAGGCTAATAAAAGCTTTACAGTATGTGCTCATCCACCTTGTTCACCAGATCAGGCACCATGAAACTTCTGGATCTTCCCAAGTCAAAATGACCACAAAATCTAAACATTTTCAATGGATCAGCACATTGAAACAGGCACAACACTTTCCAGGGTGAGAATATGTAATAAAGTGGTTTGAGACCAAAGACTAGCACAGTGGGCTGAGAGGTTCACAGAAGCTCTGCTGGTCCCAAGTCATAGTGGGAAGACCCACAGAACCTTCAGAGAACCCTAAGTTCAAGGAATGAGAAGGATCTTCTGAGGGTGACAATGATTTTAGGATTGGACTAGTGCAATAGCCTTATTAAAAGTTTTGCTTTGGTAAAGAAACAGGATTTTATCCACCTTTGTGACATCCTTACATGAATATGTTGTTCTCTTTCTTAGCTCAGAGTAATCGCGCCTGCTGTACCTAGCATCACTCATTAACTTCTCTGAAAATTGTGTATGTGCTCAATAACGACTGGCAAGCTTAGTGTCTTTGTCTTTGCCCACTCTGTGACACTGACCTCCCAGTACCACTTTTATGCATTACTTAACTGTCTTGGTCTCTAATTTCAGCCTTCACTGTATCCCTCGTATAAACAGTTAATGGTCTTGGCAAGATCCTTGACACAGCACAAGTAAAGATACACTAAAGAGGACTTCCAGAACTGCCACAGAAAGTGGTAAGAATTATATGTGTTCTGAGAAAGAGGAAATGTTTTGAGAGGGATTAATGGAAATGTTTTCATTGTTACATTTAACTACTTTATAAGTAATTTGTTTTTCTTTCTTTTTTCCCATCCAGCATCAAGGATGAAACTGGGGATCTCACACTCGCCAGGCAGGCACTTATGCAACTGAGCTATACCCCCATCCATGGCCCCAGTAGTTGCTTTTCTAATCTCAAGCATAATGCATATTCAATGCTGAAATTTTAGAAAATTAAAAGTAGACTTAAAAAATAATGTTTACCAGGTTTGATACAATCTAAAATAACATGATTTTGTAATATTCCTTCCAGTTATCTATGTGTTTATGTGTGCATTTTTGTAAATAATCTATATGGACTATTCTGCTTTCTAAGCTTTTTAAATTAATGCATATTCTGAGTACCTTTCTGCATCATTAATGTTCTTCAAGATATTATTTTAATATCTTCATATTATTCTAGCATATGTATACATAATATACTTAACCACTCACATAGTAGTTTTTTGTTTTTTGTTTTTTGTTTTTTTGCGGAACTGGTGATCAAACTCATGACCTTGCACTTGCCTTGTGGGGCAGATACTTGTGACCCTGAGCTTTCTCCCCAGCCCCTCATAATGATATTTAGATAGTTTCAATTTCTTATTTCTATAAACGATACTGAGTTTAACATGCTTGTACATAAATTTCTATGTAGATCTGAAAGGTGTCCTTAGACTAAATTCCAGAAGTATAAATATTCTTTATTTTAGAGCTTTTAAGGTGCATTGCTAAATTGCCACCAAAATGTGTATATGCACTGCATCAATTTCAATCTATAAAGCTGTGTTTTCATAATCATGCCTTTATCTTGCACTAAGCATTTTCTAAACTTTGATAATTTGCTAAATTAGAAATGCTATCTTATATATAAAAGTGTTTATGATTCCCTTAATGTGAGGTAATAGATTGGTGAAGACGCAGTTGTATAGACTTTTAAGTTCTGTTTTACACAGTTCTGCATTGCTTGAATTTCAGTAATAAGTATGCATAGTTTTTTAAATTAAAAGCTTATCATGGCATTTTATTGTCATTACTTGGTGACCAAGACTGAAATATTTTAATGTCTGTGGATCATTTATGTTTCTCTGTGGATTAACTTATTTATATTCATTTTATATTTTCATATTGTGGTACTTGTGTTTTCATAGACTTATGAGAATTCTTTATATATAAAGATATTGCTTAAATGTCTGCTTATCTGGGATGCATTCCTTGATCTTCCTAAAGCAATACTCATTCCTGACAGACAACTGATGCTCCATCTTTTGTAATTTTTCCCATATTATCATCTAATATTTCAAATATTTATTATCATTTGCTTTTGCCAATAAAAAAGTAAGTACCAAAAAACAAGGCTTTTGTTTCATTCACTATTGTATCCCCAGGACTTTGTGTAGTAATTAGCACATAAGAAGCACTCTATAAATATTTGTAGAATTAATTTTTACAATAATATGTGTAGGTTTTTCACAGAGTCTGAGTAGTGGGGTAGTTGCCAAGGGTTGTGGATAAATAAAATGGAGATATACTGGTGAAAGGATATAAAGTTTCCCTTATACAAGACATATTCAGGGATGTGGGGAGATAGCCCAAGGACACAAGTGCCTGCTGGGTAAGTGCAAGATCCTGAGTTCCATCCCCAGTTCCACCAAAAAAAAACGAGAGAGAAAAGACATGTTCAGAGGATCTAATATGAAACGTATTGATTATAGCTAATAATACCCTTTTTATTGTTGAAATTTGAGAAAAACATACCTCTAACCATTTAGAAAATAGCAACTATATGTGGTGTGGAATACATGCTAATTAGCTTGACTGTTTTGCAATAGATACATCAAAACAGCAACTTGTATACTTGTATACTTGTATACTTGTATACTTTACATATATGCAGCTCAATTTGCCAAAAACTCAAAATTAATAAAAAGACTTTTTGACAGCCACTTACATTTAACATAGCTTCACACTTTATTTTTTAATTTAGCCTTTTATATCTTGGAATATAGAGGCATTAATAAATTTTATATAGTCAAATTTATTGGAGTTATTATTTGTATCCATTTTTACTGCTTTCATATTTCTGAAGTAATTGCTAATTTCAAAATTTGATGGATATTTGTTTTCTGCTAACAATTTCATCAAGTTTTCGTTTTTATTTATTTAACCCAGAAAGAATTTGTTTGTCACATAATGGAAAACAATTTTTTCTACTTGTAACCAATGACATGGAACCATTCCTTAAGTAGAACTTTCCACCACTGATATAAAGAAAATATATTTAACATTCCATTGCATCTCATCTCGTCTTGGTGAAAATGTAAGATATGAGAGTAGGTACTACTTCACTATATTTCTCAGTTCTGAATACGTTTGTGGCCCACAAATAGTGATCTATTAATACCTGCTGAATGGTTAAATGCGTGGATCTTTCCAAGCCGATGTAATTTTTTTTCAAAAGAATCTAACTACTAAACAGAAGAACTATTCTTTAGATCCGTGAACAAGTTTTACCTAGAATAAAAGAACACCATCTAGGAGTACAGTACGATAATCACTATAGAGGCAAGCTGATCAGTACCATATAGTACTTAATAAACATGAGGCAATGTACAGAAGGATTTGCATAAAGATGACGCAGCCCTCTAGAAACTGTGGAATATTATTAGTAAGGTGGATTACATTAGAATAGAGATGCGCAAGGTTGCACTCATTGGCTTTCCTTCTCTTGGAGTAGCAAATATCTCCGTGAAAATATGTATGGCCCTGTTGTAGACAGTGCCCCGAAATCCTGCTCAGTGCTATCCACCAGTCTCCAACATGCATTGGGGTTAAAAATTCTGAAATCCAATCCAGTATAAAAAAAAAATCTGCCTTATTTCTATCTCTCAAGTAAAACCTCAAGGGTCCCATATTGATTCTGTAAGACTCAGTTAACCTTCTTCTGAAATTAAAAATAACCACAGAAACACATTTTCTTTGAATTCAGGCTCTTTGCTGATAATCTATAGCAAACAGCAAAATGAACAAAGCCATGCTGAAATACTTCTTGTGCCAACAAATACAACTAAAAGAATGACAGTCACTGGAATATACTGTAAAGCATGAATTGTAGCTAAAATATTTGCCTCTCTTGCAAGGTATTAAGATGAGAAAACATTCAAGTGGAAGCTTCAAGCAATTCCATTAGAAGTTGCATAATTTGGTTAGACTGACTTTATAATGGAATAAAAAGCTGCTTATTTCCATAATGTTAGACTTCAATGTTATAAAAGGTTAGATGATTTATCATGATCCACAAAACAGTTCTCAAGAATATCTGACTTAAAAAGATCTCAGTGACTTCTAGGTCTGTCAATTTTTAGATAGTGTGATAATCAACATAATTTGTGTGTAAGTGAATTTGTGTTTTCCTCAAAGGTGTAGTTTTCCAAGCAAAAGCAGTATATTCTTATTCATCCCCAGAAGTACAGAATAACAAACAAGGTTACAATACCCATTGCTACTTTTATGGGAGAATTCACATTAAACAGGAAAATATTTTAATGAATTTACTGAATTATGAAACAGACACTGTAAAGATTATAAACAGAATAGGTTACCCTTATTTAAATGCCAAAGAGCTATCATCTATTATATCATCTGCATAGCTAAGTTCCTTGCCCTCAGTAGCACCTACAAAGCAACCCTGTCACCATATGGCCTCAAACCTTAAAGCAATAAGCTATATGAAGCTCAGCAAAGCAACGATGCCAAATTACACTCAGAGCTGGTGGAGTAACTCAAGAATCACTGGCCCAATTTCTTCACATGTTTTGCAGATTTAATGGAATTTGACATTTAGATTTTTCAGAATTTTTCATGTCTTACATTTTTATTTCCTTTGTAATAATAGGTTTCAACATTAAAGAACTGTTTTATGAATTTTTAAACTTTACTTTATCTATTTTGTTAGTTCCCTGCTCCAGAACTGCAGATTTCAACATTATCTTTTGGAATCTAGTGACTCTGAGCCTTTCATATATCACAGATAACTGTCCTGATGGAGTATGCTAAGCTCAAATAATGAGAAGAGCTAAGTGTTTCAAGAATCACACCCATTTTTTGTCACATTTCTCTTAATATGACACCATGCATAGCCACAAACCTGAGCGGTTCCAAAATTCTCCTTATTTGCTATGAGGGCACCTCCTTCTTAAAGGCACCTGCCAATCAGATGTGAAAAGACCAAGTCCCCAGGCTATTTCAATAATACCCAGTGTCATGGCTTTCACAGTTAACCAACTGTTGTGATTTTGTTGTATCAATTGACCACACGATGTACACTTTGTGTAAAAGCAGTTTTTTATTTTCTTCTCATTTCAAGGATTTCCTTACTGCATGTTTCACTGCAACAAAGCCTATCTCTTTTTCCATTTTTAAAGAACTTCCCATAGAAGCAAAATGACTTAGAGATATAAGACACATGTCAAGTTAGCAAGCTCAATGTAACAAAGAAAATTGATACTTCATCTCTAACATTTGAGGTTTATTTTTTTGTTTTGTTTTGTTTTGTTTATTTTTTTATGGTTGGCTCAGCCTGCCTTGAGAGCAGGGCTGGCACAGCATGTGGCGCCGGGGATCGAACCCCAGTCCCTGAAGCCGCCTAAGCTTTCCTAAGCAGGTGCTTTAGACCACTGAACCATCCTGCCAGGCCCCTTGAGGTATATTCTTAAAGACCCATATCTATCGCATATTATTTTATAATTTTAAAATCAGGCAAAATATCACTATGGAGCTGGGTGTGGTGGCACATGCCTATAATCCCAGCACTTGGGAGGTTGAGGCAGGAGGACCAATGTGAATTCAAGACCAGCTTGGGCTACAAAAGTGATCTCAAGGCCAACCTGAACTGCATAGAGAGACCCTGTCTCAAAAAGATAAATATATATGCATGTATGTGTGTGTGTGTGTGTGTGTGTGTATAACTATGAAAACACATTATTTAGTATAATATTATCATGTTCTAGCCTCTCTTTTTTGTCTCTTTTGAGACATGGAAGCTCAGGCTAGCCTTGAACTCACAAAAATCCTCATGCCTCTGGCTTCTGTGTTCCCACATGTATGGGAATACAGGTGTGTGCCACCATGGCCAACCTATCCCCTGACCTGTTATTTTTAATAAACATCACTATTTGCATAATCTATCGAACAAAATGTGTATTTGAGAAAGCAGAATGCACCAATTATTAAAATGATTAACACAACAAAATTACAAAAGTTTCAGGCATATGAGTGCAGCATGCCTATGTTTTCACCATTACCTCCTTACCTGTAACAGAAAGGAGGAATTCAGTTTTCTAACAAGCAGTTCACAGTCACCTGTAGGCATATGCAGTTACAGGGCCTTGCCTCCCTCATGCATGTTACATTTCAAATATGAATGTTAGGTTGAAGACATTTTCAGTTATTAAAAAATTCACAGAAGTCAAGCCCCTGAATGCAGTCTGACATAGTCTTCCTGCTTGTGCCTCTCACATAGAAATGATCTTATAGCAAATGACCTACACACATAGGCAGGCCAAATCACACTTCCACAAGCCAATTGAATGAAAAAGAAAGATGAGGCCTTGAAACAAAATTAGGTGCAAAAAAGTCTAAATGAGAAAGCAAAAGTCAGAAATTCATTTTCAATCAATTAAAAATATTCACTCCAATATGTTATTTAGTGGGATTTTATATACAGTAATAATTACTTAGCTGCTTTCTACTCAGTACTTAGTTAAAAACAGTCCCAGGGAAATCTACGCATGGGCTTCAGAAAATAAAGTGCCTTGTCCTCACATTTGGGAAGCTGTATCCAGTTGTGATTAGAATTGGGAGCATTCCCTTAGTGCAGCGGTTCTCAACCTGTGGGTCGTGACCCCGGTAGGGACCAAAAGACCAAAACACAGGGGTCGCCTAAAGCCATCAGAAAATACATATATAAACCCATGCTATGCCATGGTAATATGTTATTTCTTGGAATTAGTAATAAATATATCTCAACATATAATTAAATATTGTTTTGTGATTAATCACTATGTTGAAATTATGTTTGATTTGTAACAATGAGAATACATAATTCATATCAGGTATTTACATTCTGAATCATAACTGAAGCAAAATTACAGTTTTGAAGTAGCCTCCAAAATTATTTTCTGGTTTGGGGTCACCACAACATGAGGAACTGTATTGCGGGGTCATGTTATTAGAAAGGTTGAGAACCTCTGCCTTAGTGAGACAAAAATGCAGTGCATCAAAGGATGGAGAAAGGTCTCTGAAGATATAAAATTGCAGGCACAATCAATCCAGCCTAAAGGTCCAATCATAAAGGCAGTATAAGAAGTGTGAATGTAAGAAGCAGATGACACCTTTCTCGCCCCCCCCACTACCACATACATATTCCCCTAAAATTGTTCTAAGCTTTGGAGTAAAATTCCTGCATGTTTATACAAGGAATCCATTTTGCTCAGAAGCACAAACTACACAATCTAAGAAGAGGTGCCCTTCATGCTCTGGAAATCAAATTCAGAGTGAATGTAATCCAAAAATCAGATCCCGCCAAGGCCAGTGCTGGTGGCAATGAGGGAGAGCAGCTTGCCACAGAACAGCAGCCAGATGGGGGACCGGTGGGAGAAGCTGAAAACTGGCCACCCTGGCACTCAGAAACTTAATGGAGCATCTGAACACTGTGCACATGGAGACAATATTTATGTAGCTGACATTAAGAAGCCCTGGTAGTAGCCCATGATTGCTGAGCTCAAGGATGACATATGCTTGCCACTTAACTCCCTGCCTACTTCAATATCAAATAAGCTGCTCAAAACTCATAAGGTAGCTACTCCTGACACCTGTCTGTCAATTTATCTGTCTCACTCTCATTTTTTCCTACACAGTAATTTTTTCTACTCTCAAAGGCTGAATGTAAAGATTGCTTAAGAGAGCCTTCTGATTATTCCAGAGCAATTCTTGTGCTCCATCTGATCCAGGAAGCTCTCTTTGACTTGGGAAGCTTTCAGAACCTGGAACAGCAAAGAGAATTTCAAGACGTCTCAGGAATGAGCTCCAGAAGACAAGACAAAAACACTGAAGACATTTCTGCTTCTCTTCTTTCACCCACAGGCTTACAAAGATAGGAGGGAGAAAAACTAGGAGGGAGTATTTGCAAATTTTATTTTTTAATACATGAAACAAATGTAAAATGTTAATATTGTTAAATCTGGATGACGTGGATCTGTCTTTCCAGGATTCTGCATATTTTTATTATTGCATAATTGCAACTGTTTATAGCAAATTCAACTAGGAATTAGCTAGTGAGATTTTAAGGGCCTGATATCAGTCATGGGAATAATAAACTAGCTCACTTTTCAATGTTTTTGTAAATCCTTTCCATGTAATGAACCTGGCTTTAAGCAAAGAATATACTTGAAAGTCAGATGGACAAAGGAAAATAGTAAGGAGTTTCTTATTTACATTATATTTACATTACATTTATGAAAGAATAGACTATAGTGTTTCTTTAAATATAAAACACCAGTACTGTGATTAACAGGGGTCTAATTGCCAGCATAAAATTTTTCCTAGAAAATAGCTACCATGAAAGCATGTTTCCTGCGAGATCCCAGTCAGATTTTCTGTTGTATGACAAGACAAATTTGGAAGCCCTAACCAAAACTTTTAAGCAAAGCACTGAAGGAGAGTAAATGAAGTTTCTGCATGTAAGCCCAGGTTATCTAAAGTGGTGGAACACCGTCCCTGCAGCTGCAACACGTTCCTCATCATTGCCTTGAATGGGTAACAACTGCACAGCATTACCAGACTGAGAACACCCACTGGAAGCTGAGTGACCTTGCTATGCAGCCCACACATTAAAGCAGTCCTAACTACACAACAGCTGAAGAGGAAATGTAACTTGAGTAGCGTTTCCCCCTTCAAACAACGGATCCTCTGGGACTTTTATTTCAAAACTCTCAATTGTTTGAAGTAAATGAGGCTCACATTAAAGGCCAGTCAGTCACACCTCAACAAATCAAGGCTCTTCTCAGCGCAGTAAAATGGCTGCTCCAAAGCTAACCTCCCACCTCTTACAAACGGGACTCTTGAAAAAACCGCTTTATTTATTCGCATCTGAGATATCCTATTCAGCCGAGCTTGACCTTCCTTAAACACTGCAAACTGAGACACAAATGTTGAAGGGTCAGCAAGTGAAACTCCAAGCAAACACCTTAGCCCTATCACACCACGGTAAATGAAAGATCTCAGCTTTTCCAAGAGGTGACATCATCCTTTCTTAGTCCTCTAATCCCTAATAAGTAATCCCCTGAACTCCTAGCTCCAGTCTCTGGGCACAATACACAGAGGTCATAGCGCACTGGGACAAGATTAGGAAAAGGTAGGTTTGCAGCTGCTCCCACCTTCTATGACTGACAGCACAACAGCCAGTTAGGGCCACTGGGACTGAAAATAAGTGATCTTCTGATAAGAGGAATTCCAGTGTCTCAGAGCCCTCTCTTGAAAATGTCCTGCTTCCAGTCCCCTAGAGAGAGAAATCTCAGGATCATTAGCAAGCATTCAGGCTGAACTCAACTTTAGTGAAGGTGTATAGGGACATAGGTGATCTCTAAGGTAACCAGTTAATTGCCAATAAGGAATGATAATAATAAATTAGCAAATACTAATGTAAACTAACTCAGTTCTGCAGCAGTTGCATGGAGACAACAGAGGAACAGTTTATTCTTGACAACATCTTGCAAGCTCATCTCCACTGAGAAACACATTGCCTCAGCTACATATACAACAGGCTAATAAAAACAATACAGACAATAGGTGGCTCTAGAACATCTACTGGCACAAGTGGAGATCATGATTTTGGAAGAAAACTGGAGAAAGCATGCTTGGAAAAATTCAGGCTATATTGTTTTCCATTATTTCCTCCTGCAGCTGATAGTTATCTTTTATTTTAAGGTTAAAACGTAAATGATTTCAAGATCGCATCATAACAGAAATTGAAGATTTTTAAAAGCAAGCTCATGGCAGGGCTTGTCAATTTGTCTTAATTGAAAATATTTTGTATTATCTCTGTGCTACCCAAATGAGCCTAAAAACATATCCGTTAGTTTTTTGCTGCTTTATCTGCCATCTGATAAGTTTGGTGCTCTCCTTAACCCAGAGTTCCCTCAAATCATTAGCCCCGAACTTTAAAGTTTTAAGTATTGAAGCATACTGAGTTATTTCACTCTTTCTTTTTATTTTTCTTAAGTCTAACTGATGCTTTATTTTTGTTATGGGAACTAATATCAGAATGCATTTAAGTTTTTTAAGAAGATAATGAGATATGTTCAAGTCAGACTGGCACATGTGACCTCGTTCTGCAAACTCTTGCAGTACTACATCATCAGTACTTATGGAGCTGATGCATGCGTGCCCACAGCAGAACACAAGAACACACACACTCACACATACACACACACACACATACACCTTTTTAGTATACTTCAGATCAAATATGCTATATTTTTCCAGTGAAAGGCAGAAAATACAAGAAAATTCAAGACTGAAGCCAAAAACTAAATCCCTACGCAACTATGATTGGAGTTCAAGAAAGTCTTGCTCATAATCATTCAGTCCCTTATAGTTGTCATCTAAGAAATATAAAACACCAGAAAACTAAAGTTTTTACATGTCTCACAAAAGAGGCTATTTGTACATCTTCACCCCTCATAAGGGTAAGGAAGCAATGAGATTCAAAGCTCCATTCCCAGTAGAAAAATGCGTTGTACTTACTTCCTCTAAGAATGACGAGAATTGCCTAAAAGCAACAGGTTTGTTTCCATGCCCTAAGATTAGAAGAAAGATTATATAACATACTACAGACTTCTCAACACAAACCAAAATCTTTCTAGAAATATCTTGCAAACCAACAAACCTACTGTTCTCTATATTTTCTTCTTCTTCTAACCACCTTTCCCCTTTCTTCATTGCTCCCTCAATCTCCTAGCATCATTTATATACACATTATAAGCCTATACTCTAACTAAATCAAGATACTAATGAATGCAAATTCCCCTTCAACTTAAAACATTTAAAAGATATCTGGCACCATTAATTCTACAATTCCTCTGTAAAGAGCAGCAGTATCCTCCACTTTGCCTTCACATATTTGTGTACAAAGCAAAAAGATCCACATAAAGGACTTAACAACCAACACCAGGTGACAAATAAATACCAATGTGCAATCCTATGCAGCATTATCTCTACAATATGAGAAAAGAAATTTCAGTTTTCTAGAGCAGGACTCCATTCTCTTTACCTTATCTACCAAACTATATTCAAAATTGTATTTGCTTTAGTTTCTAGAGCTAAGAGTATTCAAACATACCTAGGTGTATACACTGATACAAAAGTTACCTTTAGGGCTCCAGTCTTTGGGTGAGAGCCTCAGCCCCAGGAAAAAAAAAAGAAACAAACAAAAACAAAACATTACCCTCAATTTAGTTCCGCCAAATCTTGAAAATTTCACAGTGAAATTATGAATGATGGCAGGGCTGTCATGTTGGATAAAAAAAATGCTAAAAAGCCAGAAAATTAAGTAGTCATTAATAACTCTTGCATTATTTGCCAGTGAAATCACATAGGTGATCTCAGCTTCCCAACTAGACTGTGAACTCTGTGAGAACAGAAGTTAGTTATATCTTACTTTTATTCAGAGTTTTTATGGTATCTGCTACACAACGGAGTATAGTTGAGCCTATAAAGATGCTTACTGATTTGAGCTAATGTCATGGTTATAAGCTTCAACGTGGGATGAAGGGGAAACAATAATAGTAAGCAAACTCAGCAGTGGTCACTTCACTCACCCAAAATACCATTTCAAGTAAGATCTGTAACCGACTCTTAAGGTAATGGAGTGAGTTTTTCACAAAAGGTAGTCCAGCAGAATAATCTAATGCGTAACGACCCTTGGTCCCAATCTAAAGATAAGAATTTTGTATTTATTCAAGAAACAAATGCTATCCTGAATCAGAATTACCTGTTTACTTGTCTGCTGCCTTATAAGCTCCCTGGGGCCAAAGATCAACTGTTTCAGTTTGTAACCTTCACAAGCAATAATTATAGTGTCTAGAGCATTCTAAATGTGCAATTAATGTTAGTGGATTGAATAAGTGAACAGATGAAAAATCACCTCATTGAAATAATATAAAAGACAATGTAAATAACATAATTTAACAGAAAACTTTCCATACAATTGCATACTAACATTCAGTGCTATAATTGTTTAATAAATGTGTTTCCTTATATGGACTAACCAATTAATAAAAATATAAAGACAGGTCAAGAAATATATCAAGATATTACTCTACTGGGAATCCCACTGTACCCTGCAGTAATATTTAACATGCCATATGCAAATCACCAATTTCGGGCTTTTTGTTCCTATTAGAATGTTCATTCAGTGTCTTTTATCTTCACTAAAATCCAAACACTAAAGTGGTGCCTTCCAAAAGTACACACTTGACACATAGCACTTGCACAGATAAGTGATTCATTCCTGCTATCTTATGGACTTCACTGGACCTAAGTATTCAATCCAGTCCGCATTTAGAAAGTTCCAATGTAGGAGGATAAATGAAAATATCATTTTCTCCATGCAGAATTTTATAACATATAAAGGTTAAATGATAGTTCTGCCACTTTTCTGAATGGGTTTATTCACTGAATTCTCCAAGACTGCATATTAAAGACTCATGGTTAATCTCACATTATCTTGTATATGGCATGTGATCCCTACATACCAGATCTGTGTGATTTTGTTTCACAAGGACAGCAATTGGCTTTGTGGGTCAAAAAGAGCAACACAACTGACATTTCAGCTTTTCTAAATAATTGAAACATTTTGTTCATTGGGAAATCTCAAGAAGGATATCAAGATCTTCAGTAAATCATGCAATCATAACCATGCTTACTGCCCCTTCCATGTAATTTATAGACACTGGGGCTAACATTTCTTTAGTTGCCTGGAAATGATTGCATAAGTGATAGCTGTGTCCTCAGGATTCATTCCTTGGGATATTGTCTATCTCCCCAAGCAGCAGCAATGTCAACAATTACACCCACAGCCTTGATGTTTTTCACTTCCACTGCTTAATAACCAGATGAATAGTCTGGTCTAACCATTTGTAGGTATTATCTATACAGAGCCTGTCTATCTTTACTTCCAGTTGTAAGATAGGTGCCTAGAGAGACAAACTTCCATGAGCAGGCCATTGCTGATAGCGATTCCCCAATTCTCTAATTAGGGGCATCTGTGAATAAAGAACTTTTACATTACAAAGGGGCATATTCTTTGAAACAATGCTGCATGGAAGATGTACCCATCTACAATAAATGAAGAAAAATTCTATAGAAAGAGTTGATTCTATTATACAGCATTACTTTTTTGTCTCTTTTGTTAAATTTTTCATAGTCCACAAGTAATAGTCCAAGTAATCTAGGGTCTGCATTGTAGTAACATTAAAGGATATTGACAGTTATAACTGAGCCTACCTGGTACAATACTAGACTTTCAACACATCATTATTTTTAGACTTATAAATGGAAATATTCATGCTTTTGTTGCCAGCAGTATACTATTAGTGTTCAGTAAATATTGCTTTTTTTGTCCCATTAGTTCTGGTCGAAATTATATTTTAGGAGCTAGGAAATCAATATAAAAATATGAAGCCAGTTTAGGTATGTGATAGCTGGTGGAAGCTGAATTATTTCTGAGACAGAAATGTATCATTGAAATAGCACCTACTGGGAACTGCAGAACCCTGTAATACCTGCTTCCCTCTTCTGACAACCTGTTCTGTATCAGTAACTCACTTAACATCTCTGGACTTATCTCTTATAATCCATTTAAAGGCAATCTATTGAGGAATCTGATTAGGAGTATCAAAAATATAGTTGTGAAGCTGTTTTAATAAATGTGAACATTTTTTCCAGCTTTACAATATCACTTTTATTTGTGGACTAGAAGAGAACATACATATTCTGTGCATCAAAATTCCAGCCAAAGAGAGATTTAATCCATAGAAAACTGAAATCAACTTAAAAACTTTTATTTTTAACCTTCCACCAGCTATCATCAGCAGCTTATCACACAAGTGCCTTGAAATATTTCAATAGCCATTGAGATTCTGACCACATTGTGTTTTTCTAAAATGATTCCTTATGAAAACCTTCAAACACAGTAAATGAGAACACAGTTAACTCAAATATGTAACCAATTTCTAAAAATTTTATTAGTGATGGCTTCAGCCTCCTCAACTCTCACACATTATTACCAGAACTGAAAAAAAAATGGCAAAATGAATCTTTAAATATCGTTTGCCTCTCATAAGTCAGCTCATGCATATTTTTCGCAAAATGGTGTGAGGGAGTTAAAAGCAAAGGTTGGCATTAGAACGCTAAACAGCCCATCATCCCACCCCTAAGCATGAGTGGGCTTCATTTATTTTCAGTACCAGGGGGTGACTTTGCTCTAAACTGTTTCACTCTCTTAAGGCCAAACATGCCTTCCTTATAACAGCTGAACCAAGGTCAGACCCCTTGAGTTCCCATTCACAGTACCAAAAATCTGTACATTAGGTTATCCTCAGCCCTGAAGGAAGGCCCGGTAGTAAACCCCAAGTGTGGAAATTGGTCTGGGCAGAAAAGTTAGCCAAATTCTGTGGGGGTGTACAGCAGAGCAGCCTACAGTATAGCATGCAAGTCAAGAAGGATGTCTGAGAAGGCCACACAGAGCTTTTGTCTACACTCACCTCAGGCAGAGGCACACCATTGATGATTAGATCTGGCTGCTGGGGGCCCTGGCTGTTGAAAGAGTGATGGTAAATGTGGTTGGCACTGGTATTTCTGGTATTTTGATTCTCCACATTCAGGAAAGTGCTCTCAGAGCGGCGGCAGCCCAGTGGCAGTGTCTGCTGGTGATAGTCGAAATAGTTGAGGGAGGAGGTGAGGGAGGAGCAACTGACAACATTCATTTTGTCTGTCTCTTCCACATCTCGGGGTACCAGGCGGATATCATTCTTACTGATTTTTTTCTTCTTACTTGATTTCTTTTGATGCCCATAGGAGTACTCAGCGATTCTATATGACAGAAAAGGCAGCATGAATTCATAATATCTTCTTAAACCATATATTGATTAATAAACATTAAGCATCCTGGAGGGTGGCACCCCATTTTTGCTCCAGCTCCTTATTCTGGTGCATTACATCATCGGATTTCTTCCTGTGCTTTCACATGAGCAAACAAGCTGAGAGCCCTGAAGCTTTCATACTTAAACATAGGAACCTCCTACTCCCCCTCCCCCCAAAAAAGGTCTTGTACTTTGGGTTTGTAATTTTTCATTTTGAGTGGCTAATGAGCAGGATGAGGGGATGGGGAAAGTTTTCATTTTGAGTGGCTAATGAGCAGGATGAGGGGATGGGGAAAGTTGAGCCTCTGGAGAGAAAACCTGAAAATGCTTAAAACTAGGTCTTTATTAGAATCCAAAGAAACTCGCAGGTAAAGTAAGAAGCAAGTCTCAGTTTAACAGAGGAGGAAATAAAGTTAAAAAAATTCCTTTCCCATTCCTCCAGGCATTAGCTGTGTAGAAAGTGTCTTGAATCTGTTTCCTCTATTATTGATGTGATCAGTTTTGGATTGGGCTAGATTAGACCCTGTCCTTCGCTATCTTCTTAGCAACTCTTCTCCACACCCTCCTCTCAGCTCTTCCCCAGATCCCTTCAGCTTTAGACTCCACCCCCTCCTCTCCTCGAGTAATCTGATAGCCAAACCCATTTGAATGGAGGGGGATGCCTTTTACCTCTTTCCCCTTAGGCTCACTTTCTCCTCTGCCTTTTTGTCTTGCTCCTCACTAATGGGAGAAGCCGAGGTGCAATGCAGACACTTGCTGTTTTGTCCTTTTATAAAACAGCTGAGGAGACAAGTGATGGTTAAACAATTACTGCAAAGGAATTTAAAGGTTAGTGCATTCAGCATCCTTCTCCATTCAGGTGTACCTACAAGTAGCTGTGCTGCAACTGGAACATAAAGAGCTCAATTTAATTAACACTGACACAGAGCCAGCTATGTGCCTCAAAGATACTAAGAATTAGAAGACTTGTCAAAAGAAATACATTAAAATGTAACCAGATTCTCAGCGTCATTTTATTACTTTGCACATAATGAATCCAGCTTATTGTTTGGAAATTCAATTTCTGAGCCATAATCAGTAAAACAATAAGATTAATAAATAATACAGGTTGAGCTTTACAAGAGAAGAACTATGCCAGTATTTTCACTGAATTCAAAAATGTGAGCCCCATTCATGAATCAATTGCAGACCATCTTGCAAGTCTCATAAATGAATGAGTTTCAGGAAAAGATTCTATAGAGCTTAAAACAAAACTGCTTAATCACATAGAAAAATATTTTCTTGAACTTAGGTTTCTGAGAAGGCTGAGTAGATGGGGAAATTGCACAACGGTGGAGGGAACTCCTTTCTCAGACTCCAGCATAGAGCTAAGCAATTGGGTTTCCCTCAGCCTTTCACTTGGTGCCCAAGCAGATGGGCAGTGAAGGTATGCTGATGCTACTTAAGCTTGGGAGCACACCAAATGCCCCAAGTTCCAGGAATAGGGTTGATTTTGTTTCTTAATCTGTTTCCAAAATACATTCCAAGTTCTAATCATTTTGTTTACCATGATGGGCAAATTTAGCAAGGCCCCATCCATTTATTCACCCAAGACACTCATTGCACACACCTTTCTGTATTGACCAATTATGTAATTAAACTGTACTTCATCAATCCCACAGCACCACAGAGAAGAGAGTACACAATACACATTTGGGTGAAGTTTGAGAGCACCAAGATTTGCAAACGCCCCATTCAAAATGTTCTGCTCCCTGTTTAATGATTTCCCTGGCAAGCTCTCACTTCTAGTCATACTACATCACCAAGAGGTGACAAAGCCTTCTCTATCTTTATTTCAAGCTTATTTCTTTTTCATCAAAGGAAGGGACTTATGCATTAACTTTATAGTGAGAAAGGGGCTTTAAAGTGTGCATTGTATCATTATCTCCATATAAAAAAATTTTATAGACCCTGCATTTTTCTCCCAGAAAAATCACCACTGGCAGTCACAGGTTTCAAAGGTAAAAGCAATATTAATTTCCATTTCTCCCATCTGAAATGACTCAGTGCTGAAGGAAAGAAAAGTCATGGCCATTTCACTAGTAACAGGATTAAAGCATTTATGAGGCATTGCAGCTGCTCTTTTATGGCATCTGATTGATATTCATGTGTGGTTAGCATTTGTCTACTAACTTGTGTAATGCAGAGAATAGTAAAAGGGAAACAATAATTGCATGGCTGTTACATATTCAGGGGGCTCTGAGTCACAGAAATGTGCATTTCAGAGAGTGTCAAATGTCAATCTGACCTACAGAAATATATTTTGGCTGATTAACATGCAAGCACAGATGGCACAAATGACACACTGTATGTGTAGGTGTGCTGAAAATGCATACACACACACATGCACCCAAGTGCGTGTGTACACACATACACCTCTTGGTTGGAAATAGCATTATCATTCATTTTCAGCAAAATAAAAAACAACAACAACTTTCTCAACCACTTTGATGAGACATTGCTGGAAAAAAAATTATGTATTATCCTGAAGTGGATTCAAGATATTCTTAAAACTTATTTTTCTATGAAATCACAAGTAAAGTCTTCAGCAAGACCCTCTAATATAGTATTCAGGAAATTTAGAAAATATATTCCATATCATTTGAGGTTCTACATTTATCTTCTCTACTCATTTCCAGTCTCCTCTTGCCCATCCAACACATACACATCTTGCACACACTTGTAAAGAGAAATAACCCATAGTGACCTCCACTAGTAGACACCACATCTCAATGCCACAGCACCTTCGACTCCAGGAGATTGCTATTTTTACAGAAACATTTGCGATGTCTTGTCATTCAGTGGGATATTTGGTCTTCACACACCCACCAAACAGATATTCCATCACATGCAGGTGTCTGACAGGATTTCATCTTGTATAACCAGATATTTGGGGACTGGATATAAAATGAGCCAAGAATAAACTTTAAAAATTAATCTCATGTTTCCAATATACTCTCATCTTGCTGTCATCTTGCTGGTGTGATTCCCATGTTGAACTCTTACTCCAAAGCTCCCTGCAGTTTATCTCTCCTAATGAAAAGAGGAGCTGAGCTACTAGCAATCCCTCTCATTTCAGTACCTGTCCCTAAAATACTAAGACCTAATTGTGGGTGGGTGTGTCTCTCTCTCCCTCTCTCCCTCCTTCCACCCTTCCTCCCTCTCTTCCCTCAGTCTAGTGCTTGCTCCTTAATTTTTCTACTAAAATCTCGTGGAGACAGCTGTGCAAATTTTAAAATGATAATTGCTTTGCTCATCTTTGTGCCGACAGAATCCATACAAACAGTAATTTACTGTCTTCCAGCAAATTGTCAGATCAAAAGAATTGATCAACTTGTACTGTCACAAACTTTTCAGCCTCCACAAAGAAGCACTATGAATAAGCTGCATGCATTTCTGTAGGTAAGGACAGCACGAGGTTTCACAGGGAGACAGATAGACACACCTTACTCATCTGGAGACAAAGAAAGCAATCAAAAGAAAGAAAAGTTTGCTTTACCTGCAGTTGTAGGTTCGGATCTCTTTGTTGTCTCGCTTGCACTTGATTGCCACGAAGATCATAGTAACAAAGAGTATGCCCGCAATGGAGCCCAGGGCAATAATGAAAATCAGGGATAGGTTCACCGAGCCCATTGATTCTTGCGCATCAAGAGCCGGGGATAGGTAGACTAGGACTAGAGCAGAGGCAGAGAGAGGCATTTTGCCGTGGTCGTGAGCCACCACAATGAGCTCATAGGAAGCTTTGGAATTCTCCCCAAAGGTACGAGTGGTTCTGACTTCCCCATTGACCTGGTCTATTTCAAAAAAGCCGCGGTCTCCCTCAGTCATATCATAGGTAACTCGGCCGTTCTCCCCCTCATCATAGTCCTCTGCCTTGACAACAGTCACCAGGTAGCCTATGCCTGAATTTCGGGGGATGTAGACCTCAGCAGTCCCATTGATGAGAGGTGGTGCAGTGATGACAGGGGTATTATCATTGACGTCGAGGATGATAACTCTCACTGTGGCATTGCTTTGCAGGGAAGGAATGCCCCCATCCTTGGCCAGCACCTTGAATTCGAATGCCTTGGTCTGCTCATGGTTGAAAGATCGAAGTGCATAGATGTCACCAGAGTTGGGATTGATAGAGACATAGGTGAAAACAGGCATGTCCCGAACCTGAGATGGCACTATCTGGTAGGAAACACTGCCATTGAGACCGAGGTCGGGGTCACGGGCTGACACAGAGAGCAGATAGGCACCGGGAGTATTATTCTCTTGCACAATGACCTGGTAGTAGGGCTTAGAGAAGTGCGGGTGGTTGTCATTCTCATCAGTGATGCGCACAGTGAAGGACTTGGCACTTTGCAGCATGGGCACTCCACCATCGCGGGCCTGAATGGTGAGGTTGTATTGGTCGTGCTGCTCTCGATCCAGGCGTCCATCCACCAGGATGGTGGAAAAACTTTCGTACTCCTGCAGCCGAAAGGGTACAGTGCCCAGCAAACGGCACTGCACGCGTCCATTTAGGCCAGAATCGCGATCAGACACGCGAACCAGGGCAATCACGTAGCCCGGGGGGGCGCTCTCGCTCACCTCCACAAGCTCACTATTGACAGAGAGCAGGTTGATAACCGGTGGGTTGTCATTGGTGTCTAGCACGCTGACGGTGACCTTGCAGTGTGCTGGTATAGAATTGGGTCCTAGGTCCTTGGCCTGCACGTCCAGTTCATACACGCGACCTTCTTCGTAGTCTAAGGCACCAGCGACAGTAACCAGGCCACTGTGTGGATCGATCTGGAAGAGCTCACGCGTTCGGTCATTGACATAGCCATAGAAAGAGTAAACAACCTGGCCATTAGTGCCCTCGTCTGGGTCACTAGCGTTGAGACGGATGACAGGTGTATTGGGAGGCGAGTTCTCAGGCACACTCACGGAGTAGGTGGACTCACCAAACACGGGGTTGTTGTCATTGGAGTCGGTAACCTTGATGCTGAGGCCAACAGTGCCCAGATGCGGAGGGTCCCCGCCATCGAGAGCAGTGATACGAAAGCTGTAGTGCGACTGTGTCTCTCGGTCCAGGCTCTTCTCCACCACGAGTTCAGCAAAGCGTGATCCGTCGCCTCGTGTCTTGATCTCTAGACCAAACAGCTCATTGGGCGTGAGCTCATATGTCTGCACTCCAAAGCTTCCTGAGTCTGGATCATAGGCGCTGTCCAGCGGGATTCGCGTGCCAGGGCTGGCAGCCTCCGAAATCTCCAACTCGATCTGTGCCGCGGGAAAACTAGGTGCATTGTCGTTCAAGTCCTTGATCTCCACCTTGATCACACAGATCTCCATTGAACTGGACATGACCTCCAGCGAGATGATGCACTTTGGACTCTGGCGGCACAGCAGGTCCCGGTCGATCTTCTGTTTGGTGACCAGCAGCCCGGAGCTGGGGTTGATGTCCACCAGGTGTGGAGCCGAGTTGGACACCACTCTGAAAGCAGAGGCTTGCCGGGGGTCCAGAGCGAAGCCTGCCTCCCGCGCGTCCTTGGCCACGTTAGCTATCACTGTCCCGGCACGCTGTTCCTCTTCTACTGAATACTTTAGGTTAATGAGGGCGGCCGCTTGCGTCCACAATACAGCCAACAGCAGCAGCACCGGCAGCAGGAGAGACTCCATAGCTCCGCGAGGCTCTGCCTGGCCTCGCCTCTCCGCACCCCTCCGACACCGACGCCGCCGGCGCTCCAGCTTCCTGCCGTCTCGGGCCGCCTGTTGCGCGCGCCCCTTAGCCCCGGAGGCCGCGGGTGGAGTCCCGCCCAGGGCGGCCCGGCGGCGCGGGGGATGTGCCCGCGCCGGCTCCAAGGCTGAGATTTTGGTGGCCTCAGAGGGGACTTGCTGGGGGCCCGGGGGCTCCAAGGGGCCAAGGGAGCGCAGCGCGGCTCCGAGCCCCCTCCCTCCAGCCCGGCTACTCAGTTTTTCCCCTTCAAAGTTAGCCAGGCGCGACTGCCTGCAACGGCGCAGGGCTGCAGATCAGGCGGCGTCTGCGCCAGCCAGACGACAAGCGGCTGAGTCAGGACAGCACTAAAGGAGAAGACAGGAAGGACGGTGGGGGCGATGCCTTTCAGGCACTGGTCGACCCACCGCAGAACACCCGCACCGAGGCTGGCGAGCGCGCTGTCTGTGCACCTGGCATGCGCAAGAATCTCCCCCCAGGCGCTCCTGGCTCACTGCGGAGAGATGACCCGCCTGGAACGCACCCTGCGGGATCCGAGGCGGGCACACAGGCTTCTTCTAGACCTGTTAGGGAAAGAGGTTATTGCAGGCAGGAGTCGGAATTGTTGGCAAGCGCCTGGAGAGCTCAGGGATCTTCCTGAGCTGGTTAGTGGTCCCGGGGCTGGCAGAAGGGGGAGGGGAGAGAGGCTGCCGATGTGAGATCTCGCTCCCTCGCCCTGAGCTTGGCGTCGGAGGGCTGTGAGGAGAGTCTGTCCAGGGATCGAGATGGTAACGGATTCCTCCACGCACACTCCACGCACACACACACACACACACACACACACACACACACGCACGCGCGCAGCACTTAATGGGCTGTGAGCGTTTCCGTCTCAGAAATCAAAGTTACCAACACAGCCTACAGCCAGGTTAAGTTTGTGAGAACCGGGAAGGTGCAATTTGTCCATAAAATCAAAGTCTGGATCTTTCCAATGGCCCAGCTGGGGAGAGGAAGAGGGTTTGGGGCGAAGGGAAGAGGGCGCGACAACAGTACCGGCAAGAAGAGGCGGGGCTACAGCCGCGGTTACGGGGCTTCTCCACCTCCCTGGTTTGGGCTGGGGTGTACCTCCAAGGGCCGCCGCCGCTGTCGCCTCCACGGTAGGGAGCCCTCCTAGCTCAGTTGCATGCTGCTAGGATCCGGCTCAGCAGCTGCCACGGTCAACGGTTCTGTAGTCGCCAAAGTTTACTTGCGGGAGCGTCTCGGTTGCATCCTCTCGGAGAGCCGCTGGCTGCACTGCCTGGGGCTTCCTCCCCTTGCGGGCGCCAGAGCGCTGGGGAGGTCTGTCTTGCTCTCCGTGCCGGGCTCTGTGCGATCGTGTGAGAAAAGAGGAGTGAAAGTGTGGTGCGGGGAGTGTGAGTATGGAGTAAGAGCGAGTAAGAAGAGATGGGTTTGGGGTGGGAGATTTCGGATCTCGGACGAAACCCTTTAGCTGGAAGCTGTGGAGTCGACGCGCCAATAGCCTGCGCCGGGTTAGGGACGCGGCTGTTCGTGTCCCCGAGGCAAGCCAGGCGTGGTGAGCGAGAGCAGTGCTGCCGTCTGCGCTAGCTCGTCTGTCTCCCCCTGCACCAACCGCCACTGCTAGTGCTGCTGCTGCTCCTCCCGATGCCGCAAACTACTGGCTGTGGAGTCTGGAGAGAGCCGAGGAGAGCCGTAGCTGCGGAGCTGGGCTACGCCAGGCACTGGCCAATCAGCGAGCAGACCAGAAGACTCGGCTCTTGGGGCGGGACTAAGGCGCTGGGGGGGAGAGGGGCGGGGTCAGGCTGAAACTTACACACAAGCGGGACAGAACAGTACCCTCGCTTGCGCTGGTGGAGCCCAGCCAGTGTCTTTGGACGGGCTGGAACGGGAGGGGAAAGGGCAGGGTGGAGCGGAGAGGGGATGGATGTGCAGGCGCTGCGGCTGAGCTTGCTCAGGAACTGCACGCCTCTACAGTTTGCAGTGACTGCAGGAAAGACGAGGATTTTATTTTCTTGGTGTGTTTATTTCCATCACATATCTTCATTTCTTGAATATAATATTCATATTCATTATCCTCCCTCCCCCCCGCGCCCTAGATTCCTCTGTTTCTCCTTTTCCCCTCTTCTCATATTCTCATTAAGTCATTCTTGGGTAGTGGAAGGAAGAAAGGAAAGAAGAAAGCTCCCCGGGTGCGTCATTCATCCATCCCTTGGCCCGTGCGTTTTCTCTTTAGCCTAGAGCTAAAGCTGCCATCCACGAAGACTGTCACCCCCATTCATCCATCCCTGGGCAGACGCTGCATTTAACTGATCCCCGCCAGCAGGGCCCCTGACCCAGTTGAGCTCCTCTCATGTGCTTGTTAATCAAATGGGAACACTGGCACAAGGGCTGAGCCTCTGCGGGGCCTGGACATTTTGCTGCCCTTCATCCCACCCTGTCTGATAATTTAGCTCCCTACAAACTGCACGTTTGAGAGAATCCAGTGAAACAGAAGCTGCCGCCGCGCCGCTCCAAGCCAAGCCAGAAGAGCCCGAGCTGGGCAGAAGCTGTGTGGTGGGCGCGACACCTACATAGGTCCCTAGCAGCTGGGCGCCCCAACTTTCCCAAGGGGTTCAGGTCCCAGAGGGCAGCCAGTCGTGCTTGGGCAGCTTGGCGGTGTGGCTTCGGTATTTAGCACTACCCGGAAGGCTGAAGTCGGCGGGCTGCCATGACACGGATCCTAGCGTACAGTCTGGCCAGAAGACTCCTTGAGGACAGAAGAAGACGCCTCCCCACCGTGTTCTAAGGCTCTTAATTAAGGTCACCCGCGGAAAGAACCAAAAGCACCTCCACTGAACATTTTCTAAAATCATAAATTAAGGGTGGAACAGCAGCTTCTGAACTCACAATTCTTGGGAGAGTAAAACTCCCTTCTGGGTGAGTGATCTCACATATTTGGGAGTCTTGAGACTGCACACTCATAATTATCCCAGCGACACTGGCCCGAGCGTGGTGAATTAAAACGACTTATTTTAGCAACAACAACACAATAAAACCTTAACTAAGAAAAGAAAACAATGCATTTGGGCACATAATGAATTTTCACAAAACTGCCATCTTCTTGTACAGAGCAACGCAGCAGCGTTCAAAGATTTCTGCTTCCAAGGGGAGCTAGATTAGCAGCTTTTACCTTGACGGCGGGACTGGAGAAAGATAGCTTTCTCCTACAGAAAGGAATTATTTCGCCACAGAGACTGCGACCCTCTGAATGCGCAGCCAAGGCCGAGAGTAGAGAGCCTGGAGTCTGATCTGCTTCCCGCGTGGGGGGTCCTTTCATTCCTTCACATCAAAATGCAATTCAGCCCGAAATATCAGGGAGGAAATAGAGGCTTCTTCAGTAAATATCCTTGAATTTTATCACTCAGTGTTCTGGATGGCGAGCAGAGGAGGTGACTCAGGGAAGCCCGTGGCCCGCTGTGTTTTCGGCAAACACGACGGAGAAATGGGCAAGTAATGGGGGGAAATGACAAAGTGGCAGGCAGTGTGGCCACCCTTCCTGGGAGCCATTTGATACATAGCAGTTATTTACCTTTGATGTCAAGGAATGGGGATAAAGTGGATCTTGGTCTAATTAAAAAGGCCTAAAACGGCATTTCAAATGGGTTTGCTCTCTGATCACGGGATCTGAGTTCAGCGTTTGGCAGCTTTCTAAAATATTGCTTGAACTATTTAAACAGGACAATTAGCAGCATGTTAAAATGTTGGTATACTATGCTTAGAAGCTTTTAGCTATAAACTTTAAGACGCTCTGTTCCCCTTTATGTTAAAAAAGGATGATGCTGCTTCCTTGTGGCAAAGGCTGTCAGGAACCCACTGATCAATAGAAGTAAACTGGCGCCTCCACGGCTTGATTGAGCGGGAGCAAAGAGTCTGAGAAGTAGTCTCGGCCATTAACAATCCCCCAGGTAACGAGAAATGGAAGAGTTACTCAGGTAAAATGATTAACATTGCCATGACATCTGAAAAGATGCACACAACAAGATAAGACTAGGAACGTCTTACCTCAGGCAGTGCTAACAGAATGTCTATATTCTGCTGTCTTTTAAAGATAAATAAGAGAATTCAATTCATGCAGAATGTCATTACCTTTGTAATTGCAATCACATTGTAAAGACATGTTCTGCATTTGCAAAGACAAATGTTCTTCATTGAGGCAATGCCATCATTTTCCCTCCCTGATGCTCACTGTTCACTCTCCGTGTCCCTCTCTTTTCCAAACTGAGAACCCAAGTACTTCCAGCTACCAAGTCATTTTTACAGAAGCCAGATACTGAGGCAGGGATGGATGCATCTGCTTCCTTTTTTCCCACTACCTCCCCCAGCCCTACCTCAAAGTGACAGTCACACCCCCAACATACATAGAATAGTTCTTTCTTCCCCCATTCTATTTATACTGCTATTCCAGCCGGATTTACTTTCACAGCACTTTTTTCTCAGAGGCACTCGCAGTCATTGTACAGCAACAATGCTATTGGCTAAATGAGTGGTCAAAAACATCGTCCTGATCAGGAATTTATTAACTGGATAAAATTGTTCTGCATGTAGATAATACAAACAGAAAGAAACTTCCTTTATTTCGATGCTGCCGCAAGTCTACCTCCTCAGCTTCTTTAGAGACGCAAGAGGGACATCTAGTGACCATTCTCAGTATTTTTTATTATTATTATTTTCCTAAATGCAGTGAAGCTGAGTACCAATTATGGATGCTAACACTGTCAGCTTCGACTATCCAGGCCAAGGTAGGTTCTTGAACCATCGAGGCTGCAATCAAAACTGGTGATTAGATTTTTTTTTGTCTTTCAAATTTCATCCATTCCCTCAAAAGTAGTGTTGAAATTTAGTAGAAGAAACCCTTGCCTCTAAATCAAACCAATGCATAAGAGAACTCTTGCTGTCCCAACATTAGTAAATGTAGATTTAGTTCAGAAAAGTCAAAATTGATGCTAAGGAATAAAACTGATGACATTAAGCACGACACTTTCGGGCCAGCAAGATAGCAATAATACCTAAATTACAGAGAAATGAAGAATGAACAAAACTGGAATGTGTCTTTTTTTAAAAAAATGTTTTTGGTACAGGGTTTCACTACACACCTGAGACTCCTAGTGGTCCTCCTGTTTTCAGCATCCCCAACGCTGGGATTACAGGAGTGCATCACCATGCCTGGTCTCAATGGCCCGCTCAGCACACCTGGAGGTGGGGCCAACGTGGTATGTGGTGCCAGAATCGAAACCCAATCCCTGTGCTTGCCTAAGCAAACACTTAGTTCACTGAGCAATCTTGCTGGCCTGAAAGTGTCATTCTTAGAGCCATCATCTTACTTAACCTTTGCAATATCCCTGTGAGGTGAACACACTTCGTAGATGTAGAAGAGTTGCAGAACAGTTTACTGATTTGCCAAAATGACCTTATAACACAAAATTCAACTACTTTCCTTGTGAAATCAGCAAATGTTGGCTACGTATGCAGAGCTGTGTTATGGATGAACAATTTCCCAACATGGATTTTGCCCTTATAAAGATTATAATCCAGTTTATAGACTGAATAACAGCACATAATTCTATATATCATAGATATTTCTTGAGGAGGAACTGTAGAACCTATTATCACATTGACAGCTTCTTGAAATTCTAGACTCTTCTGCTCAAAAGAATTGTCCAATTTCTAGTTACACAAACATACACACACACACACACACACACACACACACTAACACTAACACACACACACACACATTCCTTCCCTAGTGTTGTAGGCAATGCAAGACAAATCATCAAGAGCAGGAATATAGCCGTCCTGGGCAGGAGAGGAGCACAGTTTCTACCATCCAGGATGCTGTTTCTGACTCTTCTGAAATACCAGGAAGATTAGAGAAGGGAGCAAAGTAAAGTCTGTGAGGTTTGTTGCATTTTTTCTTGTCTTCCTGACAAGCCCCACAAGAATCCCCGCAATGTGACAGAGGATAACAGTGACGGCAGGGAGTTTTGGCAGATAAACAAAGGAGATATTGTGTTGCTTAAGTGTAAAATTGTTCGATGTGGCCCTGTCCCTACATGAGAAGATGAGAAGTGGGGGACAGTGAGGAAAAACGCTAAGAAAGTTATTACTCCCACCAAATTGGTTCTAGCTTTTACAAAGCAAAAATTCCTGAACAAGTTATGCCCACACCCCCAACATGACTTATCCTCTTTTTAGGAATGTTATTTCCTACAAGATCAAACCCCTGCTGTTGCCAAACTCACAACTATCCCAAAGTAAACACACATCATGGGGGCCATTTAATTAGCAAAGGCTAAAACAGCAGATACATTTCAGTAAATGGCACGGCTCTCTAACACCTTCTGTACTACCCTGCAGAGATCACCTGTGATGTTTGACAGTACCATTTAGGCTCTCAGCATTATTGCCTCAGTCTTTTCATGTGAATTCTCTCAAAGTGGATCCCAAAGGCCAGTTTCCCAGGTGCAACTTCATGCCCTACTGTTATTGTTCCCCATGACCACCACTTTTGAAAACAAATAGATATCCCTTCAAAGGCACTCTGACCAATCTTGTCCAGCCTTCCCACTGCTGTCTCTCTCTTCCCAAAGATTATAAGTGTGACATTCCACAGCATGCCCCCCATGGGGAAGTGAGGGAGTGCCTTTTGACAATGAGAAATAAAAATACCTAAATGAAGACACTCCAGAAGCCAATTGTAGTATGTGGAGCACTGTTAAAAAAGAGACAACAATTGAAAAATAAGGAGGCTAGGAATGTCTGTTTTCAGACTAAATTTCATTTTTGTGTTTGTGTGTTTGTTTTGCCCTCAGTGCCATCATCCACTAATATTTGTATTGCTGTAATCTAGTTGGTGGATCCCTGGAACCCTATACATTGTGTAACTTCCTTTAAGCTAGAGCTCCTGGTGGCAGCTTGGCTTTTGTCTCTTAGCTTAGATTTTTTATGCAGTTGGATCTGCTACTTTTGCATTGGTTTCCTACAGGCGTCTTTGTAACTGACAAGAGTGACTGAGGTACTGAAAGACCCCTAATCAAAAGAATAGAAAGTATTATAATCCAACGCAGACAATTTATCTAAGAGTACCTTGACCTAGTACAGTTGTGTTATGTGTCTTGCACGTTCTTTGGCCTTTTTCAATTTTTAGTACTGAGGATTGAACTCAGGACCTTGAACTTGCAGGGCAGGCACTTATTCTACTGAGCTATCTCCCCAGCCACTGGCCTTGTTCAATCTTTACATATAATAATTAACTTTATAAGACCATGTAAGATAACTAAATGAATCTGTTGCTGGAAAAATGAAAAGGGTTGGAAAGGACGAAAACTAATTGAAATGTGTTATGTACATGTACCAATTCCTTACAGTGAATATAATCATTATGTACTTCAAACATGTATTAATACATCAAAAGGAAACAAAATTAGCCATATAAGATGACTGTATGGTCTCCCAGAAGGATAAACTGTTTTTGTAGATTCCCCAAAGTCTTCAAAAACCACAGAACACATCTTTTGAAATCTTGAGATATATAATACTGGCACCCATGTGAAAGTGTGTTAATTCTATACTATAGTACCTTGTGCCAAAGCGTTAGTAAAAAAAAAAAAAAAAAAAAAAAAAAAAGTAACACCAACCTCAGTTTGATATAATCTGATAGATCAGTTTCTTGTGTTTCTTTAAGTACCTTGGGCAAAAGCTGATCTCAATGAGATACCACACCTATTACATACTCTGATTCTAGTTGACCAGGAAGTGCCTCAATTTCCTGGTTCCTCCAAAGCTTCTTCCACATTCAGGAGAGGCCTCGTATAATTCCCCAGGAGTTCCTGCTGTTCCATGAACTACTTTTTCGTGGCACTAAGAAACTTATTAGTTGGCTAATGTCAACTTAAGAAGGAAAGAAAGAAAACTAATAAACATGAAGATCCGCAAGTTTGACAGTTACAGTTACATTACCCAGGCTACAATGTAAGTACCAAAGGAATGTCATGTATGCCACTAACAGTGCAAGGCACGGTATCTGTTCAGACTGACAAGCCCTGGGGCAGTGGCGAGTAAACTGAAAGAGGGAGATCCCAGAAGGAGTCAGCGAGAGCACTACAAAAGGGACAGATAGAGCAAAAGTGACAGAAAAATCATTTCAGCAGCAGTAAAATTATGCACCTTTTGTGAATGAGAAGAAAACAATGACTTGCCAGCTGGGAAAGCATCACCACTGGGGGTCCAGGAGTTTGCATATTGATATACTGGACTTGATGGAAAAACACATTATTTTGCGTCTATTGCCTACGGCTGGAACCAGAAGGGCCATAGAGGGTAAATGACCTTTCTTCTAAAAGCTAGGAATTCAGAGGGGTAGGGAGAATGTCCTATAACACAAAAGACAGCAGCTGGGATAAGCTTGACTGGTCTCTTACAACAAATATCGCAAAATGCAGTGACATCAGTACCCAGCAATATCTCCTCAGAGGTAACAGCTTAGATAGCAATGAGCAAATTAAGCTTTCACACCTGATAATGCGTTCATACGAGAACTAATAATCTTTCAGGGAGGTGGACTTTGTTTGAGATGCATGCAGCTCTGCATGTTCTCTGATTAGGAAACAGTGGAACTTTCCGAATTTCTTGCTGTCTGGCTGTGTAGTTTTACTTGAGAGAGGAAGCAATGATTTCTGGAAGGCTGACCAAAATGAGTAGACAGGATGATAACATAAAATGAGATCCATCATTTGTTTTGTTGCAGCTCCAGCCAAATAATCAAAAGCAAATAGTCAACTTCTAAAATCAATGTCTCGTGGGATAATGAGCCAGCCTGTGGAGTTTACAAGGAGATGGAATGGCAAGGAGGTTGGAGAGGGAGAGTAAAAAAATTTCCCCTTTTGAGCCACCCACTAAAGCAAGCAGCTGCACTTCCTTGAAACAGCAGATTTGGTTCCCAGCAAAATCAGAACTGCAGTCTCCTAGCAGAGTAAAACAAAGAAGCAGGGGGTGAGACATTTTTGAAAACAGGAAGACATTTTGGCAACAATCACAGAAGGGCTGGTAAATCATTGTGCTCTTGGGATCCATCTGCTGAGCTCCAGAACATCCTCCTCATACTCCACCCCCGCATAGCTCTCAGATTGCATGCCCAGGGTCAAGAGCAGGTTTATTCAAGAAGAAATAGCAAAGTGGAAAAGATAGCCTAAATCTGAGGATGAGAAGTGAAAAAAAGAAACAGATTTTATTTCTTCCATCCATGGATGATGTGGTAGTAGAGACAGGCTAGCTTTTCCAATTCATGGAGCCACTGTACAGAGGGCAGCAAGAGTAGGGTTAATTAAATTAATGAAAAATATTTTAAAATTAAAATTAGTGTACAACTTCTAATCAGCCTACCATTTACTTATGTGAGAGACCACGGAAGAGAAAATTGCCACTATGCCTTTAAGGACCTGAATAATTTTGTAGCTATTAATAATTTTGTTAGTTATGCAATATAAGTGAACACTAGCAAGGTAATCAAATTCCATGCTCCACAGCAGAGAAAAGGGCAATCTGAAAATATTTAGAGATTTTCTTCAATGCAACGTTCATGAAGACATCTTACCCAGACCTCTCTTCCAAATATAGAAAGAATAAAAATGTATGCCATTTTATATAAAACTATTCATGCATGCATGTTCTGTTTTCATTTTTAATGGAGTAACATGGTTAATCTCATAGTGTGTGACACTCTCCAATTAAAACCACAGCAAAGGTAATCACCTGCAAGAGCCAAAGGAAAACTTACAGTGCTGAATTTTACATCTTTTCATATACATTTCAGGAAATTCTTGCACAGGCCTCCCTTTTTTTACAACTCATGGGTCTGAATATTACTTATTGTACTATTAGCCTGTTCCAATACAGTGTTACATTTTTCTAGGCAAGATGAGTAAAATAAATATGTTTAATTTAGTTTCTTTTTCCCTGAGAAATAAATAGCTGTCATATATCCAGAACAGCAGGGTTCATGAACAGCTGTGGAACATGGAGATCAATGAAATCTGATCCTCTCCTGAGGAAAGGAGCTCTTCATAGAGTTTAACCAAAGATTTGCTACCAGAGGCAGTTCCTGGTCATCAAGAAGCCTTTGAAGACCATCCCAGGTTTCCTGCTCAGTATTGTTTGATCTCCAGTGGATGTTAAAATTATTTTACAGCAGTTTTTTTTTAAATCTAAATTTCTCTGTAGATGCAAAATAACTATGTCCAGCTTAGACAACAAATTCTATGACTTAGAGGCCATAGAAAAGCCCACTGTTCATCTTTAATGTACTTCATGCTAAGCGAAGATGTCTTTGCTATTTAAGTAACACAGTTAAGTTGTTAAATGTTCCCATATCATTACCATTTTTTATAATTTAAATTGACTCCTGTCAGTCATTCTGCTTTGGTTATGGCTTGCACAATTGCCTTGTGATCTGACTCTGGTCACCTTAGTAGCAGTACATGGAAATAGCTGGATAATGCCAAAGTAATAGTTAAAGGGAAAGTTTGATGTGTTGCCCTAAAATTTTGTTTGTAGAAAATGTTCTTAGAAGTAAAATCTGTAGCAAATGATCTTGGAAGTACAATGGCTCATTGAGATACGGAAACATTTCTGTCCCAGATATTTTTTGTAATGGGAAACTGGAAGAATAAGGTTTGTAACATATATATTATTTAGGGAAATTTCCTTCACTAACCAGTCATTTCTCTAGTATTTACAGAGTTCTTACTGTACACTAGGAACAAAGGAAGTAAGAATGAACATGTCAAAGAGTTTTGTTTTGCAGTGCTGGGGACCAAACCCAGAGTTTCATGCCTGCTATGCCAAGTTGTCTGCCACAAAGATATACCCACCCATCCTTGACAAGAAGTTTTTGCCCCCATTAAACTTTCAGAACAGTGAAGGAAATACAAACAACCTAATATCTACAACAATTTCAAATTATGATAATTAATATATAAACTATAACCTAGCTCACATGATGATGATGACTATGATAATGATATATGAACTATTCTGAGCATTTTGTTCACTGTAACTACTCCTCAGGACAACTCTCAGAAGTACATATCATTACCGTGTTGGCTTGATAAATGAAGAAACTGAGATATAGAGAGAGCCAAATAGCTTGCCTTGAGTAATGCTGGTAGTGGAAGATACAGCTAGAGAATGGATATCTGGCTCTAGGACATGTTTTCTTAACTATTTAACAAAAATACACTGGAGAAATAAATTTTAAGGCCTATAAGGAAAGATCTCCTGCAAGAAGTAACATTTAATTTACTACTATGAGGTCAAAAGACCAGCTAATTATAAAAACATTTCTCTGCCCACCATGACTTTTTTCAAGGTATTTACTAAAGATTAGACTAACAAATTCTCAGGAAAAACAATAAAAGTTTTTTCAAAACCTTGTACAGCTTAAGGAAGTGGACTTGTGGCCTAGGGAAAGAGTAAATATAAAAATTAATAGTGCTGGAAACCTTAATTGTGTATTTGTAAAACTATATATTGTAATGATTTTCATCTCTTTGTGCCCAGAAGTCCTGGAAAAGAACTCTCCTGTGTACTCACACGATTTCTACCTTTACCAGGCCTTATGACTTCCTTGGAGGTGTGGTGTGTTTCAAGCTCATAAGCTGTCTCCCTTTAGGCATTACTTTGGCATAATGAAAATTAAGTATGCATCTGAGAGTATCCAGATGACCACCACTAACAAGCAACCTCTCTTATGTGAACATAAAGTAAATCTTCCAGAGTGGATCTAGAAAATGATACTTCTCTTGATTCCATGCACACATTCATTTTAGCTTTGACATGTGGGCCAACTCCAAAGTACATAGGATCATCCTTTTATATGACTATAACAGTTTGAATGCATGCATACTTCCATAAATTCATACAGTAGAATTTAAATTTAAAAGTGATAGTATTGAGGTGGAGAATTACGGAAGTGATTATGTCACAATGCTAAAGCCCTTGTGAACAGGATGAGCAACTTTACAAGACAGGTAGAAGAATATAACCAGTTTCATTCATTCATTCACACACTCATCTTTTCAGTGCCTTCTTTCCTGGGAGGGTGCAGCAATGAGGTAAAATGTGGAAAACAGAGAGCAACCCTCAGCAGACGCTAAACCTATAACACCTTTGTTTTGGAGTTCTCGGATGCCAGAACTGAGATATAAATTTCTTTTATTCTTTTTTTCTTTTTTAAAGAGAATTAAAATAAAAAATTTTTAAAACAATAACATTATAAATGATCCAAACTTTCACTAAACAAAATGTAAAAACTCAACAATGGTTATTATATTGCATATTATTGTCTTCAAATTAGTTGTTAAAATTGTCATAGGTAAGCACACAAAATTGGTCAAAAAATCAAAAAGAAGGGGCCCGGCAGGATGGCTCAGTGGTCTAAAGCGCCTGCTTAGGAAAGCTTAGGCGTCTGCAGGGACCGCGGTTAGATCGCCGGCACCACATCCTGTGCCACCGCTGCCCACAGGGCAGGCTGAGCTGGCCATAAAAATAAATAAACAAACAAAAGTTATGAAACAAGAAAAAAATAAAATTAAAAAAATAAAAAAGAGCATTAACTGTTCCTTTAGATACCAGTAGAAACAAGCAATAAAATGGTCCAAGATATCCTATGTATATACATATATATTTTCCCTTTTTTCTTTTCTTTTATCCTTTCCTTCATCCCAATTATACCTTACCTTTGAGCAGTTTCTTTCCCTTTCACAGTATTGGTTGTACATTTGGGAAGACATAAATTTATCTTCTTTTTAAATTATACAGGCTTAGATGATTTGTTATGGCAGAGTAGCAGTACAAATGGCCTAAGATAAAGACCTGCCCATCTTGCATTAGAATTTTTTTTTTTTTTTTTTTTACTGGGGATTGAACTCAAGACTGCACATGCCAGGGAGACACTTATGAATTAGACTGAATTTATCTTTACAAAGTAATAACTATTCTCTCTTTAATCATAAGGAAAGACAGAATAAGCAATTTTTTCTTCTGCCAACCCTCACAACCAAAGTCTAACATGACAGTGGCCTATGGGAGACCTAAACCAGGAACCGCAAGTATAAATGAAATCAAACAGGCACATAGCAAAGTTCTCAGCATACAATGATAATAGTAACATAGTCCTTCCATACTTCTTAAGTCTTTCTATATATTTTTTAATTTTTTAAATGTATTTAGTACAGGATCTCACTACACAGCCTGTATTAGCAGTGAACTTCCTGTTTTCAGCCTCCGCAGAGATAAGACTACAGGCATGCCCCCCCACTCCCAGACTCAGTCTCAGGCTCACCACAGCCCAATGGTGGGGTTGGCATGCCTATGGGATGGGAAATTGAACCCTGATCTCTGCACTTGCCAAAGCAGGCACTTAGTCCGTGAGCTACCTCACCAGCCCTTTAAATCTTATAAATACTTGACTGTGGGTTCCTATTATAATTAGCAAGGAGGCTTTCATTCTTTCTCGATACTACATGTTCTCAGGACAAATGTTAACAGGAGAGCTGGAGAGCGTTTGGATCATGTCTGAGCACTGTTCAAACCTAGATTTTTTTTTAATGCTGTGGTCAACTCAACCTGCCCTGGGTGTGGGGTTGGCACAGCATATGGTACCAGGGATTAAATTGCAGTCCCTGCAGTTGCTTAAGCTTGCCTAAGCAGGGGCTTTAGATGGCTGAACTATCATACCAGCTCCAAACCTAGATTTTTAATTCACTGTCTCAATAATATTAGCTATGGCTAGTAAGAGTACTAGGACTCTATTTAACGATTTATTACTGCCAACTTTGTAAGCTCATTCAGTAATCCAGAAAACAAACCTCACTTCAAAGAATATCCCAATATTTTTCTTAAATAAAAATACAAATTCAGCATTCTGTTTGAGGGCAACTGGCATCTGAGAATGAGATAAGGATAATCCCTGATGATATACTCCCAATCTCAATTCAGGAAGGTATAGCACTAATTCCCAAAGCCTAGCCTAACTACTGTTAGAGTATCTCACCAGTTACAAATGCCTGGGACCCTGGAAGAAATGGATAATAACACTAGGTGACTGTTACGGTTTGTGTGTATTTGCTCCTCCAAAGCCTCATGCAGTCATTGGGACATGGTTCTAGAGTTTCTGATTCATTCATAATCCAAGGCTGGGATTATGGATCTGAGCACTAGTGGGATTATGGGTGTCACTGTTACACTCAGCCTGGGGCAGATAAGGAGGAGAGAGAGACATGCTCTCTTTAGACATCATTGGTGTTACTGCTTCCTTTAAAAAAAAAAAAAAATTTATTTATTTATTTATTTATTTATTCTTGTTTCAGAACTTTTGCTTCTTTGTTTATTTATTTTTATGGCCAGCTCAGCCTGCCCTGAGGGCAGGGCTGGCACAGCATGTGGTGCCTGGGATCCAACTGTGGTCCCTGAAGCCACCTAAGCTTTCCTAAGCAGGCGCTTTAGACCACTGAGCCATCCTACCGGGCCAATACTGCTTCCTTTTGCTCTTGCTGTTTTGCTGCTGTTTGCTGCCACCATCAAATGTTACTTGCTGCCATGTACCACTCTGCCTTGGAGCCAGATGGGTATGGACTGAAACCTCCAGCAACTGTGAGCTAAATAAATCTTTCCTTCATTTCGAATGTTAAGTATTTGTCCCAGCAAGAAGAAAAGAGTAATTGAGACAGTGACTAAGTCAGACTTGATGATAAAATTCCTTCAAGATTATTTCTGCTGTCGTTCAGTCACAACTCCACTAATACCCTTAGAATCATTAGTAAGGGGTGTTCTGGCTAACCACTTCAAAATAGTAGCTGTATTAAGTAGACCTCAGAACACTTCTACAGCACTGTGAAGGCCACAGGTGTATCTAGCTTGTTCTTTTGTGAACTTTTGCTTTTAGAAGCTCTGTCCACAGTTGGGTGTAGTACCACACATCTATAATCCCAGCACTCTGAAGGCTGAAGCAGAAGGACTGCAAGATCAATTCCAGCATGGACAACTTAGTAAAACTGTATTTCGAAGTAAAATAATAAATTGAATTGACTGGGTGTACAACTTAGTACAAGGGTCTTAAGTTCAATTTCCAGAAATACACATACACATGCACACACGCACACACGCATGCATGCACATTGCACCCCCTATTAACATTGGAAAGTCTGAAAAGTAGAGGAATGTATGTGAGAGAGAGGCAGTGGAAGTATCCCTTCTCTTTGAATGGGATTAATGTTTCTATGCATAGTTGTCAGCCAAAGAAAAAAAGATATAAAGCATTCTAGAAAAACTTTAACCTGTTCAAAATTGTGAAATGACGTCATGCCTGCAGAAAATCTAGAATGTCATTTTATTTCCCTCTGAACCACCCAAACTCCCCATCTTATGAAGGGTGTTTTATTCCATGAGTCACTGGAAAGTAGAGATCATGTATATCACAAATGAATATAAGTTTCTTATAAAATGACACTTTCCTTCATCGTAGAATCAGAAGTTTGACATAGGTGAATAAAAGCACAGAAGCAGGCTGCTGGCAACACTGACACAAGAAATAGTTTAGAACCAAAACCTATTATTGTGTATCATAACCAAGTAACAATGATCTTATGGTCCTATATTCCTAGAAAATTTTATTTCTTACAATGTACCTTTACACCACTGTTCCTTTTGAGACTTTCCCAATAACATTAAATAAGCTACAGAAAAACTACTTTACAGATGAAGAAAGTAAATCCTGATGATTAACAAACTTGTCCATGTTCACTCATCCAGAAAGCAAACTCAAGTCAAAATTCTAAGCCAGGCCTATCTGACTGAAACTTCAGTTTTTTCTATTCTACCTTTTGCTAGTGCCTAATTGTTTATGTCCCTCTAAAACACATGTGCTGAAACTTTAAGCTCAATGTGACTATATTTTGGGTACAGCAGGATGGCTCAGTGGTCTAAAGTGCCTGCTTAGGAAAGCTTGGGCGGCTGCAGGGACCGCGGTTCAATCCCCGGCACCACATGCTGCGCCAGCCCTGCCCTTTAAGCTCAATGTGACTATATTTTGAGGTAGAGACTTTGGAAGGTAATTTAGATGATAACTGTAGAACCCTTACGATAGGAATCGTGTCCTTATAAGAAGAAACAATAGATTGTCTTTCTACTGTGTGAGGACACAGCAGGGTGGCCACCAGCAGACCAGGCTCCAGCCAGGTACCAAATCTACCAGTAACGGGATCTGGTACTTCCTAGTATCCACAACTATGTAAAATAAACTTTTGTTGTTTAAAACATTCAGTCTATGTGATTTTGTTTCAGCCATCAGAATGAAGATAATTGTGGTCTTCTATATTCATAAATATAAGGAACTCTTTCCACATCAAAATATTTTAGGCTTCCACAAAAGAATTATTGTTCTTTTGGTAATCACTGACTTAACAACACGAATCATGACATGAAACCATTGTTAATTGAATAGTGTTTTTAATGCAATGTGCAGAATTATTCAAACAACACAAATATTCATTTAATAAAAGAAAATGTATAATATTTTAGTTTACAGATGAAAGTGATGTAAGCGGGGCGTGGTGGTGCACGCCTGTAATCCCAGCATCGGGAGGCTGAGACAGGAGGATCAGTGCAAGTTCGAGACCAGCCCATGCTACAAAAGTGAGCTCAAGGCCAGCCTGAACTGCATAGCAAGACCCTGTCTCAAAAAGACAAAAAAAAAAGAAAGTGATACAGTGTAAAAACTGACCTCAGGTGGATGACCACCAAATGCTACAGGGAACCTCCAAATGATATAGGGAAAAGTGAAACTCCCAACCGGAAAAGTGTATGGGACAAGTTCATCCTCTCTAAAAGCAAGGAATTAGTTTTAGCAACAGAGGTAATAAGCAGAACATATTTTTTTTTTATTTTGTTTGTGTGTGTGTGTTTTGTTTTGTTTTTAATTTTTCATTTTTTTTCTTGTTTCAGAACTTTTGCTTGTTTATTTATTTTTATGGCCGGCTCAGCCTGCCCTAAGGGCAGGGCTGGCGCAGCATGTGGTGCCGGGGATTGAACCGCGGTCCCTGCAGCCGCCCAAGCTTTCCTAAGCAGGCACTTTAGACCACTGAGCCATCCTGCTGTACCCAAGAAGAACATATTTATTGAAGGAAAGAAAGTTCCTGTCCAAGAGAGGGACAGGAAGAGGTTCCCGAGTGGATTGTCTCTAAGAAACCATCTCTTCTAGGACTTTTATAGAGTAAAACCATGCAGCGATGTGGGTCTAAGGTGAAAACTATGGAAGCTCACTTCGGTCGGTATGAGGTGGGACAAAAGTATGGTCAACCAATAAGGTTACAAGCACCATTACTCAGGCAAAATTGATTAAATCCAGTAACGAATGGGGAAGTGAGTCACATAGCAAGTGGACATGAATATGTAACAGGATTCTTCCTGTTAGAGGTTGGGTTAGCGACTCATGTAGGTTCTTTTAAGGTGATTGATACCAATTTAGATTATCAATTTCTGATGCACATTCTTAGGGAAGTATGTGGTTCCATTTGTTTTCTCTTTTATCTTGAGGTCTGCCCCATAGCAGGGGTGTCTGCCTCTTATAAAGCTGTACAGTCACCTTGTCTTCCATGTTGTTTCCTTGAGGGCCTGGCCCTGTCTGACTTCTTATAATATTTCTATCTAATTCAGCTGCCTACAACAAATGTATACAGTATCATGGTTTCTTGGCCAAAGCATTCACTGACCATGAAATGCCAACTTTCACACACTGCTAGTATTGTTTAAACTGAATGACAGTGGAGAAAAAAAGTTCACTAAGCATTTTGAATAGGTAACACCATGGTTTCTTGGCCAAAGCATTCACTGACCATGAAATGCCAACTCTCACACACTGCTAGTATTGTTTAAACTGAATGACAGTGGAGAAAAAACGTTCACTAAGCATTTTGAATAGGTAACACCTTATACTATAGGTGTTTAATAAATGTTTATCATCATCTTCATAATTGAGGCACAGATCGCCAGCAGAGATAGGGTTTCTTACAGCTCCATTTTAAGACTGTCTCAGTGAGTAAAACCAAAGAGGAGGAATAGATCCTCCACATGACATAGCTTGCCTAATATAGTATGTTTTGCCTCTGAACAGCATCTGTGGCATTTTAGTATGGTCATACCCTTTAACACTCCCATCCTTCATCTCTATTTCATAATTTTAGTACCCTAAAACATAAAATGCCTTGCAATTCAAACAGAGAGGCTTTGTACATTTTGCTACTGAGAGTGAGAGCATATGAATTTAGGACACTCATAGAGAAGCACCTAGGTGCACTAGGGTTCAGAAGTGACAAAACTAAATCATGGACTCGTTATCTGTAAAACCCTGGTGGGGTAACATGCCAGGGCTTCTGTAACAAATTACTACAGACTGTGGTTTAAAGAAGAAATTTATTCCCTCACAACTCAGGAAGCTAGAAATCCAAAATCATATTATGCAGACAGACATACTTCCTTGAAGGATTCTAAAGAAAATCGTTGTTCCAATGTTCCTTCGTGTCTTCCGATCTTCCTTGCTGCAGTCCTTAGTGCTCCCTCAGTTGTAGGTGCATCCCTCCCATCTGTGACTCCAACTCTGCTTCCTCATAAACACACTAATTACTGGATTTAGAATTGATCCTCATCTGAGCTTACTTTTACTTTGTAACATCTGCAACGATCTTATTTCCAGATAAAGTGAAATTGGCAGGTTTAGGTGGATATGAATCTTGCGGTGAGGGGTTTTATACAACATACTAAACCACAAAATGAATGTGCATCAGTTTCCTTGATAATAAAATAGAAATCATATCTTTGCTCCTGCCTAGCATGCAACTATAAAATTTTCCTTCTTGTAAAACAGTGTGAAACAGGTGAATTTTGCATTCAGACTTATGATTTCAGAACCAGTTTGAATGATAAGAAAGACCTTCCTTTCGCCTTTTGAAAATATATGTCAAATTCATTGAAGGTATTTGTGCTTGGTTGCATGGGGAAGTTAAAAAGAAGCAAATGTATTGTATGGTGGAAAACAGCAGGCTGGTATTCTATAAACAAACCCAAAATATACATTTCATTATTTGATATAAATAATAAATATTTCAGATTTAATCACTTTTGAAAAATAAAACGTAGTGCTCTTTAAATAGAAATAAATCCATTAAAGCACAATAAAGAGCCCAAATTCAAAATAGTGTTCCAGAAATGGAATTGATCCAAATACCCTCTTCTTAATCTTCATAGACCTAAAGCCTATGGAAGAACAGTCTCTGGCCCATTCCAAATAATGGCTTGTATGTTCAAGTTTCATTTGAAAATTGAATATATAGTGTAGTGAGCCTTGCTGATTCAGTTTCCCTGAATCATGCAGAAAGAGCAGTACGCCAATAGCTTTATCATTATTTAGGGCTAATAAACTATAAGCTTTAAGGTCTAGTTCAATAAATGGCAGGCTCTTGGTTATAGCATTTTCCTACTGGAAGTTTTATATCTTTCTACTTGGTTCACTGAATTTCACTATTAGCACTTCATGTGCTCACGTTGGAAGTGTGCTTCTCACCCAAAATGTATTTACTTCCCTAGAATCAAAAAAAGCAACAATAAAAATCAAGAAATACCTTTTTGAGCTAATTCTTGAGTGATTTCCCTAAGGCCCTCTATACACTTAATGATAGATTGTTCTGCTACACTATGAGACTGAGAAAATCTATCCTCTTTCAGCCCAAAACACTTACACTTCAGTAAAGGCTTGTTTGAAGGAAGGGAAGAATTTTTTCATACGAAAATTAGGTAAGCAAACAAAAAATCTGGTGAATATTCTTTAAGGATAGTTCTGTGGCAAGCTATGATTTCAAGAAAAGATGTGAATTTTCTGACAAATATTTCAGATGATATTTTTGCTTTGACTAATAAAATTGGCTTTCCTAATTAAGCATTAAGAGGGAATCAAGTCAAATAGTACACTGGTAGGTGGCAACAATTTTGCATCTCTAAGATTTGGAATCCAGATACTAGAAAATAACAATGGGGGGAGGGGTAGAGAGAGAGAGAGAGGGAGGGAGGAAGAGAGAGAGAGAGAGAGAGAGAGAGAGAGAGAGAGAAAGAGAGGGAGAGAATGGTCTCCAAGAAGCAACTGACAGGAAAATTACAAGCTACAGAGAAGTAGAAGACACAGTCCATATTGCAAGGAAAGGAATGAAACACTCTAGACTTCTGCTGGCCTGTCTCTGCCAAAGCAAGTTGAGTCTTGGGGGTCTCAGGAGGACCTAGAGAGAAAAGGTGGTCAACTGGGCTGGCAGTTGTTATGACCTACAAGGACAGTACAAGAATCCTTCCATACGCAAGAGCCAAAGAGGTATCACAGTGCAGGTACTCATCATCTCTCTGGAAAAATTGTGGAGTTGAGTGCCATTCTGGGAATATGTTTAATGTTTGAATTTAGGACTCAGAACAGCAGTAGGACAGATACATTTTAGAGTGGACCATGTTGCTTTCCCATAGTGACTGAGAAAGAAAGGAGACTGAACAAGAAAGAAACACCTTAAGAGGTCTGAGCATGGCCCAAAAAATAAACAGCACCTACACCTCACAACCAAGGCTGGCTTTTTTTGTTCTTGGTTTGACAGTGTAATTAGCCCTCATCTTTATGTCCTTCATCCAGTTTGCACCTGGATTCTTTTTAATTTTTAATTTTTTTCTTGTTTCAGAACTTTTGTTTATTTATTTATTTTTATGGCCGGCTCAGCCTGCCCTGAGGGCAGCTCTGGTGCAGCATGTGGTGCCAGGGATCGAACCGCGGTCCCTGCAGCCGCCCAAGCTTTCCTAAGCAGGCGCTTTAGACCACTGAGCCATCCTGCCGGGCCCTGCCCCTGGATTCTGACTCTTTTCCTTCTGTTCTGGCATGAGCAGGTATACATTTTGCCTTGGACATTGTCACAGCCTTCATAAACAGAGAAGCTTCTGTAACAGGTGGAGGGGAGGCTCCTCAAAAATCCAAAGGACATGGATAGAACGATAGCTCAACAGTCTAAGCACCTACCTGGCAAACACAAGGACCCAGGTTCAGTCCCTAGTATCACATGCCATACTAGTCCCGAACTGAGCTGGCAACCAAATCCCGGCATGGTAGTGCATGACTGTAATCCCAGTGCTGGGGAGGCTGCGACAGGAGAATTGCTGCTTGCCTGAGCTGCATAAAGAGATCCTATACAAAAAAGAAAAGAAATCCACACGCTTTGAAAGTAAGTGCAAATATTGTGAATGGGTAGATCTAAAACACTGTGAATTGCTAGACTTCAAATTTGCAGCTCCCAGAAGAAAAGCACATATATAAAATCAAATAGAAATATTTTTTACTCTTATGTCCTTTCCTCTTTCTTGTCACTGCTTTATTAGGGTTTGGAGAATTTTATCTTTTTTCCCTGCTTTACTTTTTAAGCTTTTTCATTTCCTTTTCTTTTTTTGCCTTTTCCTTTCACATTTTTGTTACTATTTTTTCATTTTTTCTTACATTTATTTTCCATATTATTTCTTCTTTCATTTTCAATTTCTCATTTTTTCTGTTCACTTTACCCAGTTCTATAAAATTTCTACCCCCTTATAGTTCATTATGTGCCCCTTAGCACTCCTCATGTCCTCTAATTTAAGTTTCAAAATGTTTCTTTTTGAATTATCAACCCTCTTTTTTAATGGTATAAGCACTAAAACTTATTCATCCTGAAATAGTTGAATCTATATAGTTACTGTGCAATCCATTTGTAGCATTACTTGAGGAATAATATTTAGTACAGGTTAGCTGTGTGACACTATCTTGGCTGTCTTAGTGTTTGCAGTATAATGGAACTTCATTTTGATGGATAAGGGTGGTACATTATTGGCGCTTATGATGTGACATGTTAATGTCAAACTTGGCTTGGATTATACTAATGCACCAGATTTGCTCAATATTGTCAGGGCTGTATAATTTTTGGTATTTATGGGTTTCCTATGCATGACAATACTCGGAACCCAATCCCTGCAGTGGACCACAATCTCCTCCAAGGGTGCTACAGTGCATGATGAAAAAAATAAAGAGCAAGAGACAAAATGGCAATACAACAGGAAACTGGTGGACCATGGTTCATTGAAAGCAAAAGGCGATGAGGCGGCCAAAACCTCTATATTTATGGAATATGGAAAGTGGTGACATAGTACAGGTTGATTCAAAGGGCAGTGGTAGTCTTATGCAAACCAGGGTCTTTATGTTGATGAGGAACAAGGGTCGAGATGATAGGTTAGCATTTAACAGAGTGTGCCCTTTTTTCCAGGGAGAAACACTTTTCCTATTATTATGGGCTTTTCAAGAAACCAGTAAGTCTTCAGCTGCTATAATTTTTGCCCTAGGGTGTCATTATCAAGGACAACTGAGCTCTCAACTGTGACAAAGCTACATGGAATTGACTGTGCATACCATAGGTGGCTCCCATGGCAAGATAATAGACTGTGGGCAAGACCTAATCACAATTCAATTGTGAAATTTTTTTTCTCGAAAACTATATAGCATGGGCACATGCTGACACACCAGGCCTGCACCAGGTAGGACTTCTCCAATGGCATGCACCCCAGCACCACCAGCCACTGGAATTCTGCCCCGTCCTGTTCACAATGACCCACTGGACCTGCACCCAGCTGCAGCAGGAAGAATGGAGCACAGTAGTCACACCCATCCAGGCATATTTGGGCAGGATCAAGATTGGTGGATCTGGACTTAAATTTGGATAAGTGCTAATGGCATAGTTTCAATAAGTGCAGAGGTCATAAAAAATAACAAAGACAAGGACCAAGATGCAATCTCATCTCCCAAGCCCACCCAGAACAAATGCAGGAGACACTACCATTGAAGAAAATGTGAATCATGCAGGCTAAATCTCTGAATTGGTAGCATCTAAGATACACAGACAAGCGCAGAAACATATGGAGAACTCCAATCAGAGATAACATCTCAAGTAAATAAAGAAATTCATGAATTAAGAGTATCTGAAGTAGAAAAACAACTGCAGAAAAGTATAGAGGCAATCAGACTAGAAACAACCTTTGAAGTAAAAAAAAGACATCTCTAAATTAATAGCATCTAAAGTAGGGAAACAACTACATAAAGGTACAGAGATTAGAGTAGAAACAATCTCTATTGTATAAAAATACCACTTTTTTTTAACCATTCTTCAAATGATGGGCATTTTGGTTGTTTCCAAGATTTGGCTATTACAAATTGGGCTGCTATAAACATAGGTGCACAGATATCGCTATAGTAATGTGGTATTTTTATAGAATGGAATATTACTCACCCATAAAAAATGATAAGTTTGAAGACTTAATATATAAATAGATGTATATTGAACATACACTCATTAGTGAAATAAACCAGACCTATATATGTAAATATCATATAGTCTCCCTAATATAAGAAATTTAAAGAAGAAAACAAGAACTTAAGGGCATAAAACAGCTGAATGTGTTATGGATTAAACAACGAAGCGACTGGAAGCAGATAAAGCAGAAAACACATCAATAGCAAAACCATACACTGATGTATACAGGATGAATCAGACATTGGTCTCAAGAACCTTCAAAAGGTTCAGCATTTTGATTATAGCACAATGTAACGCTAAAACTATGTTTGGAATACATGTCACTCCTGTCTTTTTGATATGTACTGCTCCTGGTGTAAACACAGTTACTGTCATTCTCTCAAGAGTAGTACTTGAAAATAAGAGACTGGGCCAAATACCATAGTCTTGACAGGCTACAATTTTGTATTTCTTTGAATTTCCAAATATCTGTGTCAAAATTGTGTAACTGCTTATATCACATTGTATGGAACATAATTAGAATATCAATGATGGTCAGAAAATATCAATTCCAAGCTAAGTCAAAGATATTTGATACTCAGAAAGCCAGTGATGATAAGCTCAATTGCCTGTGCTATAGAGTAATAGTATCACAAAGCTTTTCTGCTGGACGGTTAAGAATGTAAGTTAATGGACCAAAAAATGGAGAAAAAGAAGGGCTATGAGGATAGCCAATATTTGGCCCTAGCCCTTCAAGGTCAATAAGGACTCAGGATATAAGAGAACCTGTGCTGTAATATCCTATAACTCAGAGGTGTCCCAAATTTTCTGGTCAAGGAGATTATAGGACCTCAGAGGAAGGGGAGGAATGAACTATAGTGCATCTAAGGAGAGTCACCCAGAGCAAAACATTGTCACAGAAAGCAAAATGGCCAAGCAATGGCCGTGACTCGTCCCGAAGGCTGACACTAACAACAGTTCTACAAAGTACTGTCTATGGTCCCAAACTTAATCCTGAGGGGATTTGACCCTGGAAGATACAAAAAAATGAATGTTTTGTTGTACAGGTCTTGCTTTGACTTGCCCTTGATCACCCAGCAAAAAAAAA
>PVJA010005835.1:57533-76862 GCA_004027025.1 Myocastor coypus | reverse complement strand
TTGTTATCATTTTGTATGGAAGCGACCTCTGCACTTTGGTGGTGTTATGCTGTGTCTATGGGCATTTGGTCTGGAGACTCCAAGGTGGTTCTTCTACAGAAGTTCCTGACTCTTGTGTTGGGGCTCTGGCTGCTAGCTTTTGTGAATCCTGGTGGATGTGGTCTGTAGGTGGAGGTGGAGCTTTGGGATTGAGTAGTCCTTGTAGGCTCGTGGACCAGATCCGTTGCGAAACGGGCTATTTGATGGGTTTGGTGCTGGAGCTTGGGCTGGAGGGGTTAAAAAAAAAGGGGGGGGGGAGAGGGAAGGCAGGCCAAGTATCCTGACCCAGCCGGGGCGCAGGCTCAGCTCCCAGCGGTGCGATTTGTGTCTGGGCTGGAACAAGAAGCCATGCCCAGGCTTTTTGGCCACTCAGCACACCTTGGGTGTGGGGCCGGCACATCACATATTGCTAGCAATTCAACTCTGGTACCTACATTGCCTAAGCTTGCCTCAGCAGGCACTTCAGTTCACTGAGCTATCTCACCTGTCCCCTGCCAGAAAATTTTGATGTGACAAGGAAGAATTCAGTATTGGTTGTTTTTTATCTGGTTAATATCAACATCGAGAATTTGATAAAAGTCAAATTAGCATGCAATAGGGACAGATAGCCTAGAAATCTCTGAACTGCTCAGCCTGTCTCATTCATTTCTAGAGCAATTGAGTATCTCTGAAGTCCCCTGCTGCTGGGAGTTTGTGGGAAATAGAATTTTTACCAATTTTATTCATTAAGACAAGTTAAGAAATCGCTTAAATGGGGCTGGTGAGATATCTCAGAAGACTAAGTACCTGCTCAGGCAAGTGTAAGAACAGGGGTTCGATTCTCAGCACCGCATGTTGTGCTGGCCCAGCCTCTGGGCACACTGAGCCAGCCACAAAGTCTGAGTATGGTGGCGCACACCTGTAATCTTAGTGCTGGGGAGGCTGAAAGCAAGGAGGATCACTATGAAATTACTTAAATGAAAGTTGATTATTTCAACATATTTGACCTTAAGGGCCAGCGGTATAGCTCAGCAGACTAAGCACTTGCTTAGGGAAGCACAGGAGACAGAGTTGGATTCCTGGCCCCACCTGCTACACCAGCCCTCATCTCAGGCCCTCTGAGCAGGCGGTGGAGTCTGGGCATGGTGGCACGCACCTGTAATCCCAGCACTTGACTTGGGAGGCAGGAAACAGGAAGATCACTGTAAGTCAGAGCTACATAGTGAGACTTTACACAAAACACCAACAACAAAAAACAACATATTTGACCTTAAGTCTTGCTTTAAAAAATATTATTCAATGAAATTATGGCAAAATAAAAGAAGCTAGGGCAGAAGACTCACTGATTGCTAATATTTTAAACTAATAATTTTGTTTGCTATTAGGCAAAGATTGAATAATTATTAATCATACTTTATATGTATAACATCTTAAGTCAAAATAGATCATCTAGCTCAGTAGTTAGGGGCATGAAGAATAAAGCAATGGAAGAAATAACAGAGTATAGGCCACACTTTTTGGATGCATATATAATCAAAGTTTTCAATCCCTTTCCCTATTTTTGTTCTTACAGCCTTAAAGCATCAATCAGTCAATTAGTCAATCAATGCAGATAGCAGCTAAGATTTGTTGTTGTTTTTGTTTTTTGAGTGCCAGGGATTGAACTCAGGACCTTGTGCTTGCCAGGCAGGTGCTTATTTCAGTGAGCTAACTCTCCAGGCCTGTTGTTCTATGTCACAAACTTTCTCAAAGTGAAAATGGTCACTGTCTTGGTTATTCTTCTCTCCTTGCTGAGACAAACACCCAACACTCGAAATAAGGAAAGAAAAGGTTTATTTAGCTCACAGTTACTGGAGGATTCAGTCCATACTCAGTTGGCTCCAAAGCAGACTGGCACATGGCAGAGGGCAGCCTTCCATGGCCAGGAGCAGAGAGCAAGAGCGCTGGGAGAGGTAGCAGCAACTCAAGCAGTCAACTTCTCTTCCAACCTTACATTAAAATGCAGATCACCTGCCCCAGGGGAGGGGCAGCACCCATTTCCACAATAATCAATTACAAATTCCAGAAGCAGCTCCATGACAGCATGAGGCTTTGGGGGGACACCTATACACAAACTATAACAGTTAATAATACTAGTTTGTTTTCTAGAATGCCCCTTTGTCTTCAGATATTTTCTCAGCTTTTAAACACTTCATCAACACTTTCCACTGATAAAGTTTTAGAGAAAATTTCTGAAAACTTGAAATGAAAATTCTACCATGTGAACTATTGCTCCTTTCTCTGAAAATCCTGAAATGTCATCCAATACAAATTCGACTAACCATATATTTATATAAATAACTGTGCATTTTCTTAGAAGAAAATATTTTTTGAATAGAAATAAATGCATATTTTGAATTTGGAGGAATTTGTGAACAGTTTCAGGACACCTATCTGAAACCTAATTTGAATCAGCATCCACAGAAATAAATCTTAACACGTTGGCAATTCCCTTTTAGGATGTGGTCATATTTTAGCCTCTGTGTAAAGTTAAGCCTTTCTCTAACTTTTCATTTTGTTTAAACTACCCAGGATCAGTCCCTGTTAGGACATGGAGCCTCCTTTCTCCCAAGATAAGCAGCCTAGGAATCCACTGTGGGCTGTGGCATGATGGATGGACTTTAACCGGTGTCTGCTTTGCCATGGTACATTTCTTCACTTCTGTGAATTCAGTTTCATCACCTGTGAAAGAGCTACAAAAAACTATGTCATTAACTTAAGTTCCATGAAAATTTAGTGAGACACAGTAACAAAATGCCTGCCATATACTAGGTGGTCAATAAATGTTAATTTCTATATTTCAGTTTACATATTAGCAAGCTAAACAGCAAATGGGTAAACAAGACTTAATTTTTCAGTTTTTATTTACAGATCTCAACACACACTACTAATACACAAAAATGAATACAAAATAAAATACACAAAGCCAGATGTCCCATACCAAATGCTTGAAGCGCCTCTGTAAGTGTCCTTGGATGCTTCAGTCCTTTGAGTGCTGTGTCCTTCTAGTTCCCTTTCCCCACAGGCACTCGTTGGAGGTCTCACCACTTCCTTTTCTCTGTGATCTCTTCTGACTGGCTCCCTACTACAGTTGGTAAAGTCCAAGAAGACCGTCAAGAGGAGAATTTCTATCAGGGCAACTCAACCAACACACCGCACTAGAGAGCTGCTGGTGCAAGCCCACAGGAGAGACCCCGGTGTGTAACCATCACCTGCTCTCTGTTGGCCACACAGGATGCAGTCCCTAAGCATCTCGCTGCATCAGGACAGTAACGGACTGCACTGTATTCATTAGTTGGGTTTTCAAAATCTTCAAAGGCACCAAATGTCTATAAATATCCAATGACACATGAGAGCTACAAACTACTTGGTAAATACCAAACTCACTTCTTTGGCATCCCAGGCACTTCAGGCAGCCTCATACACAAAGCACCAGATGTGTGCTCCAAAGACCCAGATGTGGACTGGATATAAATTCAGCCTCTGGCATGTTTCAGAATCTCAGCTACGTGACCTGTACCATGCAGCTAATCCTCCTGCAGTCCCATAGTCCAATAATTAACTAAGCCAAATATTTGCAATGCTGAGGTCATCTTTGCATACTTACAAGTAAACTCTAAGCATCTCTAGGACTTTCCAATTACCGCAATGTTAAAACTTCGCCCATTTTCAGCATTTTTTCTGTAACCGTCCTTTGGCTAAACTGGAAATGTTCGTATTGCTATTGCCATCCTTTTTAAAGAGGTGATTTTGCTGATAAAGAGAATCAAAGCCATCTAAATGCTGCATTAATCAAATTCCAGTTTGCTTACTCACAGACTATTATTAGCCTATGATGTGAAGCCCTGCATTTACAAAGAATGCCGTTTTTCTCTTCAGTATAGTTTCTTTTCTTAAAAGGCAATATGCTCTTCTTCAGACATGTTATTATTTTAGGCTCAGTAACAATTATCTAGATTTTGTGACTAAACAAATTTATCATCAGCAATGAAACTGAAAAGCTAACTGATGAGTTCTTTATGTTCTTGGCTTTTAAATTAAAATTTAAACATTGTGGCCTCCCATCTTAGTTATTGGTATCCTCACCTCTGACAAATTAAAAAATCCTGAGCAGATGGAAAGAGGAAAAGAACCAGGTAGTTCAGTAAATGATGAAAGTGACATGTGATATTCGAGTGACTCTCACTGTAGCACATCTATTATTTCAACTGAAATGTTTGCTCCTGTATGAACCAGCACCCTAGGCACAGGTTAAGGAATTGGAAAGTTGCAAAGACGACACTGCAACATGAACATAGAAGTTACATAAACTGGACCTGGTGGTACAGGTCTCTAATTGCGGCACTGGGAAGGCTGAAGCAAGAGTATCACTGCAAATTCAAGGCCAATCTAGGCTCCCTGGTGAGTTCAAGGCCAGCCTGAACTATAATCCAGACCGGTCTGAAAAACATAAACCTAAATAAACAGACACATGCGGAGATTATCTTTTTCATCAGCTATAATTCACAGTTTCTGAAATTATTTTGAAATTGAAGATCATTCTGGAAAATAAAGTAAAATCCAAAACTAATTCCCAATATTTTGAGAGGCCCAGAGTTCTCAAAATTTCATAAAATATGCACATTTTCTATATGTGCACAGAGTTCAATATCATGTGTGCATGTACTTTGCTTGACTATATGTGGGATATTTGTATATTTGTATAATGTTTATGCCCACAGAGCCATACATAAATGTTCCATTTATTAAAAATCAATTTTATAAATTAAGTCTAAATAAAGTTAATATTCATTAAGGAACAAAGAAAATACAACAAATCATTCATCACTCATGTTAATAAAATTGAAACATAGATATGGGTACCTTTGTGGTACTAAGGATCAACCCCAGGGCCTTTATAATGAGCCATATTCCCAATCTTTCCATTATTATTATTACTATTATTATTTAAACTTTTGAGTCTAAGTCACTGTAAATTAAATTGCCCAGGCTGGACTTGAACTTGTGATTCTTCTGCCATCTTCCCAAGTACTGGGATTACATCGGTGCTTTTTATAATTTCAGGTTTTGTCTTGAAATGGGGTGCATGATAATGGCTCAACATATTTATTTATGCTGAAATTTTGCACTCATGACAAATGGAAGCTCATCAACACAGAAGCTATGAGAAGCGGCCTGGGGGTAAGTCAAACAGCAAAATATACCTGGTACATGGGACTATAAAAGCTTAGAAACCATAGCATCCTCTTTTTCCATGTGACAAAACTGAGAGTGTAGGCATAATACTGTTAAAGAAAAACTATTCATGGCACCTATTAAAGGCAATAGGGAAACTCTACTCCATGAGTATATGGGGTGGGATTTTGCAATGGAGCAAAAAGATTGAGAACTGCTCTGAAGATAACAGAAATTTATAGCCTAGAGGTACAGAGAGGGTCACAGGATGAAAAATGATTTATCAAGAGAAAAGCTTGGGCCAGGTGGAATTCCAGTGAGATTCTTGTTGCAGGCAGGACTGGGTAATTTGACAGACATCATCTGGGGAATGATGGGAAAAAGAGAGAAAATACTGTATGCTGAGAGTCTAGTTAGTCTAGTTTTGACTAAACCAAGTTAGTAGGATTCTTGCCAAAAATAGGTAATGTGGAACCAGAGGTGGGAGTCAAAAAGTGTGGGCCTAGCCAAGAAGGAAGCTTAGACAAAACCAGTCTCAGTAGTCAAGCTAGCAACTGGTCTCCATGACACCAAGCCCTTCCCATGTGGCTCAGTTCAATGTTACTTGGCAAACATTTAGTGTCACTGTCCACAGGGCACTGTCACAGAGGCTTATGTATAATAACCCATAACTTGCAGCAACCTAGGAAGCAGGGCTTTCACTTGCTTCTCAGTGGTGGTGAAGGGCTAAAGTGAGTGCAGGTTTTGTGGAGTCTGAAACTACTGCAGTTTGAGGGCCTCCCTGGAAGAAAAATAATGCAATGGTAAAAAGTGGTAAATGCAATATCAGGTATGCCTGCGAAAATACTCATAACAAATGACTGGTGCCTTAGAGAATCGCGGCTTTTCTGCATCCTGGACTGGAGATGTTTTCTGAGGACATTCTGGTTTTTCAGCCCTCAACTAGAACACTCTGCAGTTCCCAGTACCCCAAAGACCATGGTCCTGAACATCAAACTTCGGTCCATTAGCTCCAGACTTTCAGTCTCTTCCTGGCCAGGCTACACCCGCTAGCCGCTAGCCGTGCCTACCCTGCTGGCGGAGTGTCACATCTGCATCTCTGACTCAGTCACTCTCGTGTGACCTCCCTGCCTTCACCTGGCCTTTGCTCAGCCTGAACCGCTCCTAGTCTTGCTGAATCTCCTGGTCATAGTCAGGTCCTATACTGCCCTCTGAGCCACTAAATATTGGATCATGTCTGCCTCTTGGGTCTCCCAGTACAACTTTTCCAAATTTCAGGTTGTGATTTACTAGCCAAAGCAGACAAAATTAAAGAAAGAAATCAATAAATCCAGCACCATAAGGAACTTTAAATTCCTTTCTCAGTAACTCATAGAACAACTATATTATTTTTTTAAAAAAAATCAGCATTGTGGTTTAAATAGCATCATCAAACAATTTGGTCCAACTACAATAAGTACAAAATTTCAGAACATCCGATCTTCAAATACATGAAATATGCCACAAAGGGATCATGTATTTAGCCATAAGCTGAATCTCAGAAACTTTCTAGGGGAAAAAATATATTCTCTAATGACAATAGGATTAAACTAGAAACCAATAGCATTAAGATATCTCAAAAATCTCCAATTTAGTTGAGTGAAAAAGTAAAAAATCAGAAAATATTTAAAGAAACATATTGTCCTCTGCTAGCAAAGTAAATGTATTTTATAGATGATAGATAATACATAGACAGACAGACAGACAGATAGATAGATTTAGAGACGGAGGCAGGGCAGAGATTGACAATACAGGTTTTAAGCTCCTCATTTATGTCAAATCTTGTTATTTAATTAATCCTGAAGTTATTGACTTAATAATTTCTCGCTAAAGCATAGCTGCTATGATTTTAAGGAATGAGCCAAAAATAAAACTTATATTTAGAAAAACGCAATTTTGAAGCTGAGTAAATAGCAAGAGGAAAGGGAGTTACCTGAACCCTGTTCCTGGGCCTTAGAACAGCCCATGTTAACCTACCTGTCTTCAGCTAAGAATTTGCTACCTATATATGCAGGTTACCAGTGGTTCTTTCTCTTCTGTTCGAAAAAATACCTCTTTCATATAATTCTTATCTTTTTTTTTTTTTTTTTTTTGTATTTTTAGGACAAGGTCTCACTATATAGATCACACTCATAGTGATCCTCCTGTTTTCAAACTCCCAAGCACTGGGATTACAGGAACATGCCACTACACACAGTCTCTATAATTTTTGCCTAGTGGATGACAATGGAGTATCTCTTGGGGTTATCTGACCACGAGATAGCTGGACGTCTGCCTTCCATTGCTCAGCAAGAAGCACTGAGCATTGCCCATGATGCTGTCCTGGCCCCTGGATGCTAATAGCACTGGACAGCTGTTGATCCCAGTGAAGGGTTCCAGCTCCCCAGCACAACTGGCTCTTGCGCTTAGTCTGCTTTCCCTCTAGCATGCATAAGTGGCTCTCTTGAGAACTCCACTGGAAAAGAGTAACTACAGAGAACATGGTCCTTTGTGGGAAACATAACCCGCATGCACTGAAGAATATCTGGTTCCAGCAATTTTGTCCATGGAAATTGGCAAGAGTGCATCCATGAGAAACTTGTGCCCTTCTGCCTGCGAGGCACAGCCCCACAGAGCTTGCCTTAGCCTTTTGCCAGATGGGATTCAATGTGTTTTAGTGATGATGATGATATCTTTCCCCAGCTCGCCTGGCTGGAGTAACATGCCGACCCCACACGGATGATCACACTGGAGCCATTAGCTCAACTCCTTAGTTCAGAAGCACTTTAAGACATCCTAAACTGGAATGTCTGAGATGAAGCCAATAATACACATTGGAAAAAGTTAATAGACAGTTAATATCACCACAGATCTGTAATCAATTTTAAACTGAGTTATATTCTATGCAAAAGCACTATGTTAAAATAATTTTTAAATGCAGTCTTTACACAAGTGGGCCTATAATTTCTCTCTAGAGAGTATATTCAGTGTGTCTTACAGAGACTTCCATCATATCTTATGTAACCCGATTTGTTTTTCTCATCAATATACTAGAGTGCTTTGAAATTTCTTGTGTGTTTTCTTTATTTTAATAGAGTTATTATTGATGTTCCCGGCATATCTGTCATAAGATCATTGATCATATTTATGAGACACTGTAGCTAGCTCAGTTCCATGAAATGATCAAAGATCTAGTTTTCCATCCATGGTTGAACCTAAGGTTTGAGACAAATATCATAAGAAGTACACATCTGAGCAGAAAGGATTGCGCTTTGTAGCAGTTAACCTTGCAGCATTCAGGCTCCAGTAGTCAGATCAGAGCAAGAACCTGGGTTGTGTGAGTGCATCTGAGCACATCTGCAAAGTCTAGTGCCAAAGTCATGGGTCACATTTGGTGTTTTTATTTAGAATTTTACTCTTTTTAAAAATATATTTGATACAGAGCCTCACTACACAGCTCAGACTTGTAGTGATCCTCCTGTTGTCAGCCTCCCCAGTGCTGGGATTACAGGAGTGTGCTAGCATGTCCGCTCTCAGGGGCTGGTGCAGCATGTCTGGGGATGAGGCTGGCGCAGGATGTGGTGCAGCATTAGGAATCAAACCCATAATGCGTGTGCTGCACACCCCTCGCCTGCACACTCCAGGTTATCTCTGACTGTGATGAGAATTTTTCCCCTCCTTTAAGGCACTTTCCTTGATCCCTATAAAGGACTCTGCTCCCTCTTCCTCCTTTCCCCCTACTTGGTAAGTCATGTGACACACCAGTAGCACAAAGAGAGAGAGAGACAGGGAGCAGCAAAGTGTCAAAAACAAGAAGGATGATCTTAGGCTTGGAGGCATTTTTATTCAAGACTTTTATGCATTCTGAAGTAAGTGTCAAAAAGGTTGTAAGTTTGCAAAATGTGATGAATGTGATATGGTTAAAGTGAGTGTGTTATGGTACACTATGCTATGCTATTTTAATGTTATTATATTTCACTGTTACATGATGTTAGAGAGCTATCAAACATTTTTCTCTGGCAGGTTACAGAAGTGCCTATCTCTACCCTTGAGGTAGAAATAAAAACACCTACATACTAGAGTTCTGGACTTCCAGAGAAACTCTCACTCACTCAGCAATGAAGACCATGTCTACCTCAGCCCCACTCCCTGCTGCAATATAATCCAGAGAGGTTATTTTGTTGTTTATACCAAAACCAAACATTTATGATACTTAGTCTTAACAGTTTTTTAAGGATCAGAGTCTGGACTTTTTCCATCTGTTTCAGGGCCTTGTGGTTGCAGTTATTATTTCTAAAGAACTAGTAATATGAACCATACCCTCTAAAGACAGGAGGATAGCACCAAGGAAAGATCAGGCTACAAGATGCAGGAACACCAGAAAGATTCTGACTGTGCTCAAAACAGAGATGAACTTCTTAATTATTTTGGCATTTCACATAAGTCAGTGACAGACTACCCTTAATGGAAACACATAAGAGGTAGTCTGGAATATTTCCTTGACTATACACAATATTGCAAATTTCTTAAGCATCTTCCATGTATCTCAGCTTGGACATTCTTCTCCCCTTATTGGAGTGTCAGATGCATGAGAATAAAATTTGCTATTTTATTCACTATTTTATCCACTGCCTGTCCCAGTGCATAACACATGGGAGACAGTCAAGAAGTCTTTGTTGACTGATAACTAAATGGGGATTTATGACAGTCAGCCAAACCGACTCACACAGATGTTCCTTCAAAGAGAGAAGAGGGGAGGAGAGGAAAGGGTTGTAGATGGGGCAAGAAGAGGGAAAGGGGAAACAAAGGACAGGGGAGAGGAGAAGGAGAAAGAGGAGGAAGCATAACCAGCCTTTCTTTTATCATGTATGACTCTTCCTTACCTTCCCATCTCATTCCTAGGAATTGTTTTACACAGATTCATAGAATGTCACACTCAGGATCACCAATGTCATAGCAGAACCTGCCACCCCCACCCACCCCAGCTCATGGCCTGTCTGGTAGAGGTCAAAGAGAGTCACTGAAATTCCATGGGATGTCCTCAATGGGGCCACAGTCTTAGTTTGGGGCCCTGGCCCCTAGAGCTGGATATCTCTCTAGAAGAGTGAGCTCACCAGCCTTCTCTTCTACCCTGGGAATCTTCTCACAGGTCCCCAACATCTCTGCTGGCTTCACAGAACCATTTGCAGAAAGCACAGATAACAACATCACTGTGAGCCTTGGCCTTGACCTTGATCTCCCAGAAGAAAGGCATGGAAAATTAGCCCAAGAATAAAGGCTCATCCCCTTGAAAGATAAGCACAGCAACAGCAACACTCACTGCCAGGGCTAACTAGCTGGACTTAAAAGAACAGTTTTGTTTTTAAGGAAAGTATTTCAGATGATGCTCTCAAAAATAAAAGTAAAGGCTGGGTGTGGTGGTGCACACTTCTAATTTCAGCACTTTTGAGGCTGAAGCAGGAGGATCGCTGTGAGCTTAAGCCCAGCCTAGGCTACAAAGTGATAGCAAGGCCAGCCTAAACTGCATAGTGAAACCCTGTCTCAGAATAAAAATGAATAAGCCAGCACTACTAAAATTTACAGATTGTTATTTGCAAAGAAATTTCTGGAATTAAGTTAATTAATTCGGTCTCTTTGTTCTATACTCAAGACACATTCCTTGAGAATGCACACTGAAAAAGATGCTGAGAGTTAAGTAGTTGTGCTTAGTCCTATTGTCCTTTAACTAAGAAACTATGGTTATGTTCAGATCCTTTTAAAAACTACATATTTAGCATATCTTCTGCATTTAAAATCTATTCCCTCATTTTTACCATTCAAATACTTGGGAATGCTGTTCAAAAGATCTACATCAACAGCACTGAATAATGAATATTTGCAGAGTAGAATGATCCCTAATGGAATTAAGGGTGCAGTTCAAAAGTGTCTATGAATCCACATTTCACTGGAAAAAGGTAACCTCTTTTGTCCTGGACCAGCTGCTGGAGACCTCAGGATAGAGTGTGTGCAAATCCTGATCCTGAAACTTTTAGTGGATTGAGGTTGGGGGCTTATCAGCCTCAGTAGCTACATCTTTACCAGACTACGTGTACTAACTTCAGTTTGTGGCACTATAATTCTGCACTAAATTGTCCATGTCAAGAAACAGTTTATTTACATCCTGATTTTCAAAATGTTAAGTGTGTAAATGTGTGTGCATTTAAGTATGCAAATACATCCTTACAACAGTGTGCATATTTTGTACACACAACAAAAGAAAATTCATCCTGCATTTTCCTGACTCCTTTCACATCCTCAAGCCTCTTCTCTGCCTTTGGGTTGTGCGATGGGCTTAATCATCCACACCCACTTAATATCTCTGTGCCAAGGCTCACCTGAGAGCGGCTCCTCCCAAAGCAGGGGCTGCCATGACCCTGCGACTTTCACTCCATGCACACATGGCAGGTTGACCACAGGAACCACATTTCAGTGGAGCAGGCAAACCTCTCCAGCAAGCCCAGGGGGCCAAGGTCAGAGTCCCTGGGGGGCCTTCCACACAGGATACGCATCTTGTTGCAGAATTCCTCAATGCCTTTTTACTGTGTCCCTAATGACCAGTTAAATGGGTTCCCTTGAGGATGCTTGAGTCAGCGCCAGCCTGAAAACTGCTGAGGAAACATCCTCTTTTACTGGAAATGATTTCCATCAAACTTCCATGTGCCATATTTAGACTCATGGCTTAGCAACACCCAACAGAAGGGGCTAAGTATGCAGGACAGGAGGCCCTGGGCTGTGAGAAAAAAACTTGCTTTTGTCTGGCCAAAGTGACCGCAGGGGCTGGAGCTGGTGAGTCTGGGGTGGTCTGTGACTCCAGGGACAGAAATGCTCTATTCTTTCTGGAGAGACAGGCTTCTCTTCCACAGCAAGACAGCTGACCCTTCCCACATGGCTGTCCCACAGAGCAGAGGTCTGCACAGGAGGCTCAGGACCAGACCAGGACTTCCTGGCACTCGGACACAGACACCAAGAACTTGGGCTTAGCAGTTGTAGTTCCCTGGGAGAACTCTGTTCTGGGCTGTATTGCACAACAGGTGACTCCAGGTAGCAGTGCTCAACTGTGCATTTCAGGGCAGTTAGAAGAGGAATTGAATAACCTCAGCACAAAGCCCTGGTAGACATTTAAGGTGATGGCTATGCTCGTGACCCCGCCCCGACACCATAGAATAGGCAGTTGTCGCTCACTACTTCAGGGTCTGACTTTTGTGGACTGTTTTGTGGGTTTTCAAAAATATTAATCTAAATTATTTACCCCCGATTTGTTACTATGTTGTGGGATTTTGTGGTAGCTTATGGTACTGTACATGTATTTATATTCATAATATTTATGGTTTTAATGATTTTTGCCTAAAGCTTTAAAATATATAAAAATATATTTAAAATGTTAGTTCTAACATATTGAAGGAATATTAAATTGAAATAAAATACACCATTTGCAGTATGTATTTCTTCAGCAGATAATGCATACTGCACTGTACATTATATGTACGTTGTTAAAATTATGTAGGTTTACAAGTCTAGCAAATGGTTAAGAACATTAGAAGTGTTTTTGAAAGTGTGGGAAAGGCTTATAAGTGTGTGGGAAGGGTTTATAAAGCCTTAAAATATGTATAAATAGTAAAATGAGTATAATATCACTACTTAGTAGATTTTCACTTATCACGGGGTGCCTGAACATAACTTCCACAAGTGAAAGTGTTGCGTATGTTGTGTGTGTGTGTGTGTGTGTGACTGCACCAGACATATATATATATATATATATATATATATATATATATATATATATATATTCAAAACAAACTTTAAAAGGCTATTTGGCTTCTTATAGGCTCCAAAAGCAGACAAAGGACTGATGTATCTTCACTTCTGTTTAAGAGAAAACCATGCACTGAGTCATACAATATGAGTCCACTACAAAGAAGAGCCACCGAATTTTGAAGCCTTAAACACATACTTACACAGGCAGCACACAAAATGGAACACGCATATCTAAGTGTGACCATGCAGGTATAGGACTTTAATTCAGCCACCTCCTCCCCATTCCCAGGCCAAAGTGACCTGCTCTCTGTCTCCACATGACCAGGGCTATCAGGGCCATCTGTCGGTCATAACTCACAGCAGCCACCCAACTTGTGTCTGTCCGGGTTCTTCCTCATGTACACAGAAGCTTATGCAGACATATGCACATATATATCTATGTCATTGCTTTCCACAAAAATTAGGATAATATACAAGGATTCTCTAAATCTTGCTTTCCTCTCCAAAAAAGAATGTAAGAAAATGCCTCCACATCAGTCTCCATAACCCTCAGTCGGTGTCTTCACCAGCTGTTATTTGCATTAAACCGTGCTTTAGACTGGCTGCCCCTTTACTTGCGGAGGATGTTTTCTAAGGTCCCAGCAGGCACCTGAATCTACAAATAGCACTGCCTTGTCTATATGTCTATACTTATGCTACCTAGGTATTCCTACACATATTTTATTATCTTTACATTTTATGAAAAATCAAACAAAATTTGATAATGAAATGAGAGTACTGTTATTATATTGTGTATAATTATCTTCAACACAGTTATTCAGATACAACCCATATTAAAAAAGATTCTTACCAAACGAGAAACAAACACATAATGATGCAAAATTTTCTTTTCAACAAGCTAAGATAAACTTGTACTATAAATGAAACCAGTAGCCGGGCGTGGTGGCTCATGCCTGTAATCCCAGCACTTGGTATGCTGAGGCAGGACGATTGGTGTGAGTTCGAGACCAGCCTGGGCTACAAAAGTGAGCTCAAGGCCAGCCTCCACTGCATAGCGAGACCCTGTCTCAAAAAGACAAAAAGAAATGAAACCAGTAAATATATATATACATATATATAATTCCATATATACATATGGAATTATTTTATGTAACTTGGAATTTGTAATTTGGGGAAGTATGCGGCTTTGTCCTTACTTTGTTTTTATCCCTTTCCTTATCTCCCCTCGTCTCTCCTCTCTTTTTCTTCCCTTCTCTTTCTCTCTCTCTCTCTATTACTCATATAAAATAAACTATGATATATGCATACATTTCTTCCACTCAAAAGAAGTGCTTCATTTGATGCATTTAAATTCTCAGCATCGCCACTTTGGTGCTTGACCATTACTAGGGGAAATAAGGGTGGCCAGAAGAAAATCCCCAGCATACCACAGCAGCCCGTCCAACAACCCAGACCACCCCTTGGTGACTAAATGTAAGCTGTGTACGCAGCTAGATACTGCACAGCAGTGTGATGCATATTCCAGGAGGCAGAGAGTGAGACAGCATGAGATTTCAACATAATGCCTACAATGGCATGTGACTGAAAATAATTAATGATTGCTTCTTTCTGGAATACGGCATTTAATATTTTTAGGCCATAGCTGGCAGCATGTAGCTGAAACTGGATAAGAGGGAACAACTATTTCTTGGATATGAAGCTTTCATAACTGGCTTCGGCCATTCTTCCGTGGCTGGGTAGAGCTTCTTGAGTCCTGTCCTGCTCTCTTTCTATAATTTTCTACTCAAAATGGAAACAAGAATACTTATCCAAATATTTTTGTCTTTTTTATATATGAATTATTTTATTTTATTTTGAAGAGTAAAAGCAGAAGCAAAAACATATAGAAAAAAGGCAGACACAGGATAACATACAACAGTGCAAATGTTACAGATTTTCAAAACAGGATTAGCTAATTAACAATGTTGTCATATTATCTATTTTTATCTTCAAATTTGTTCCTCAGATTAACAGATATAGTTACACAAGATTGGGGAAATAATTGAATATTGGCACTTGCTTTCTTAATTTTTTCCTCTTTTGTTTTAATTTATCTTAATGAGAGTATAATAACTGATAAGACATTAGGCATGATACATATTTAGAAGACCAAGATGAGAGGTATTCAACTATGGGTTTTGTATTACACATCGCTGTCCTTGATGTAGCTGCTCAGATCACAGATATCAGCATGCAGAGTTAGTCAAGGTGAAAATTCTAATCATTGACTACTATTAAAAAAAACTGATAGAAAATATGAATACATTCATTTCAGCCATTCTGTACATACGCTTGCATTTTTTCCCTTTCCTTATTTCCAAACCTTAAATGCATTTCTTTAACAAAGTCAAGCACAATTCTCTATCAAGCCCCAATACAAGCTGATCTTGTGTTTAAATCTTAGAGAATTTTATGCCGATTCCCACAAATATATATCTATGTCATTGTTTCTCACAAGCACGAAGATGGTCTACGTGATTCTCTGCATGCTACTGTTCTCTCTCAGTTAACAAATCCCTCCATATCAATCCCTATAATTCTCAGTCATTCTCTTTACCAATTCTACACTACACGGGGCTGCCCCTTTACCAGTGGGGGATATGTTCTAGAGCCCCAGTAGGGGGCCCTATTGTCCCCAGGTGATGACAAGGTTGTCTTATTATTACTTAGGTATTATGAAGCCAAGAGATGAAGCAATGACCGCCAGTGAAAGGACAGTTTGTTACTCACAGTTCTCAAACAAAGGTGGCCATTGTTCAGGCCACAGGACCAAGACTCAGCTAGGCTTGCTGCACAGAGCCTGGAATTCTGAGGTGTGCATAGGAACTCATTTCAGAAAGGAGAGGCCGAAGGGCTGATGCCCAAGAGGACCTCCCAGAGCCACACTGAGCAGGGAGACAACAGAACTCTGTCTGCACTCATCCGGCCCTATTTGTCTCAGTGCCTTGTGCACTTGATGCAGATCCTACAGCAGCAACCAGAGCAGCAGACGCTGCCTTCCCATAGCTCCGGTTCTGTGGTCAACTGTTCTTGAGCCATTTTTCCTCCTCCAAGGATGGACTGTTCTTTTATCTCTCTTCCCCATCACTGCTTCCCCTCCCCTGAGGAAGGAAGGACTTTCTCCTACATGGGGGAGATTCTCCTGGAATTTTACACCAGGGCATTTTTGTTCAGAATGTCCTGTCATCCACCCCCTCCCCACATATGGGAACATGGTGACTCTATATTGCTTTCATCGATAGCTGGTCATTTGTGACATGAATTTCTGAAGAGAATAAAGGACTAGAAAAACTTTACTCAGAAAAATAGACGGTTGTAAAGGAGAAACACGGGGGCAATATACCAAAGAGATCAAGGTGTCTAGGCTTCTCTTCATCTCCATCAGCCTATCTGATATGATGCAGGCTATATCACATATAAATTGGGAGGATAGATATGAGTTGAAAGTAAGCCAGTCCAGTATAGTCCAGCTCCACAACAAACTGTGCTGTAAATCCATTCTAAATGAGGATTGGTGACACTAAAATAAAAAGCCCCCATCTAAAAAGTCTGACATTTTCTGAGAGAAAAATATTGGCACACACATAGCATTCTTGAGAACTATGATGGATCTGACACTTTCTCCTTAGCACTACAAGCTAACAAGTGGGCCTGCCACAATTTCAGGGCTGTTGACAGAAATCACAGGGCTCCAGGATCAGAGATAAGGGGCTGTATTACTCCCAGGGCAGTGAGCAGTATGAGTTTCTGGTCTCTTTTGGCTCCCCTTTCTCCCATCTGTGCAAACGTGATGAGCAGGGCCCATGTGGGTGTCCACACTTAGTGAGCTTGTGTCACCGCCAAGGAATTTTGAGCTTCGGAAGTGCAAATCTTCATGCAGGGCTGTAAGCAAATTTGTCAACCTTCTGCTCCATCAGGAGACACTATGTAATTTTATCAGTTAAGGAGCCTCATCATACTGAGAGCCTCGAGAAGACAGTCAAGACAGAAGGGCACTAGTGCTCTTCTTTAATAGGAGCAGCAACACGAGAGACTTGTGGGAACTGTCCCCACAGAAGCCCTCAGCACAAACACACAACTGGCCAAGGCATGCTAGATGTTCCAGGGGCCACATCGTTCCCCACCTGTCTCTACCTCAGGCTCATCCACAGGCAAACAAGAGAGGCCAAGAAGCTGGATTCCAATCAGATCCCAGTGCTTATGCCTTTTGCACAAAAAAGCATTTCCCGTTTTCTTGAAGGAAATAACAACCATCTAAAAGGTGTGTATTTTCCTGACATGCAGGGTCTACCAAAAACAATGTCATAATTACCGTTGACCTCCCTAAAACCAAACCATACACACAATAAATTTAAAAACTGACAACTCAAGGAGCTCTTGATGAGGTATAGAACCACCTCTCCTATCCATAGTTTCATTCTCAGTTGTTTTGTGCCTGAAGTCAATTGCAGCCCCAAAATAGCAAGTGGAAAATTCCAGGGAAAAAAAATTCATGAGTTTTAAGTATCTTTTAATTCAATTTAGTATGGTTAGCATAATTGTCTTATTTATTATTAATTATTATTGATTACTAGTATTTTATTGTGAATAATTTATAAATGAAGCCTTACTGCAGGTGTGTATGTACAAGGGAAATCATACTGTGGTAATACCAAGGATTTGTGGCAATATCAAATATCAAGACATAATCTAGGGTTATGTCCCTCATAGATTAGAGGGGCTTCTATAATCAAAGCTGTACCCACATATGAGTGAAGGTGGAAGTATAGAAACAAATCTCAAACAGATTTAATGAACTAAATCTCACAGGCAACCATTTTCCTTTCTGCCATGCTTGTTTACCTCACAGGGTAGGTGAATAGTTACAAATTTTCAGCCTTAGGTTTTGTAAACACAGGTAATTACCATATTTAACTCATGTTTCTCCAGTCCTAAAATAGTCATAACCCCCTGAGAGTCAAGTTGGCTTTGCTGACTGTGAAAGTTTAGGTGTAGAACATGCCCCAAAGATCCACGCGGTAGATGCCTGATCTCCAGAGGAGGGATAGCTACGGAAAGTGGGAAAGCCACCCTCCTCCTAGCGTGAGTCTAGTGTGAGGCCCATAGGGCCTTGCTGGCAGGACCTTACAAACAGCTGGACTGCTGTGCCTTCCTCCTCTTTCTGCTTCCTGACCAGGAGACAAACAGTTTTGCCACCACCATGCTGGGCTGCTGCTGCCTTGCCACATGCCCAAAACAATGTCACCAACCCATCAGACTGGAGCCTCAAAAACTATGAGCCCAAATAAGTGCTCTCTCGTCATGACCCAATTACCCCCATTTAAAAAAAAAAAAAAAAAAAAAATCTACCGTATCCTAATATATGCGCTACTCTGGTACTGTGGGCATTTATCATTTGCTTACTCTGATCAATGATTTACCTTTGATTTTTCCTTTTCAAAATCTTTACATGTTCCTGATATTCAGTAAGGAATAATTAATATCATGGACTATAGTGCATTCCAATCTCATCTGTTTAAGCTGAGAAATAGGTTGTTTAGTGAATGTGCTATTTTTATGGTTATTATTAATGCAACCTAAGTTAAATATAATCAAGTTTTTATATACTATATTCTTATCAAATAACACCCATAGGGCCTTCTTTTCTATAACTGTTCCTCTGAAGAGAAAATTCTGACTCTGCCAAGAAGTAGCAAGTAGAGTGTGTGGCACACCTCAGACAAGGCAGGATGCTGCTGGCACTGAACACCAGGGAGTGTTGGAGGCTGGGACATACTGACAGATTCTTACCTTCTCACTACCCTTGGTCATAATGTAAAATGAGATTTTTTCTAACTATTAAGCATATGATAATTGAGTAGCCTCCTCTTCTTCCTGATTTGACCTCAGTGTCCACCCTCATCTCCATGCCCAACCCTGTAGCAAATCCAAACAATAACACTTAAAATTTCAGCCACCCAGGCTGGCCAGATAGCTCAGTAGACCAAAGCACCACCAGAGCACACTGGCTAGGGTTTGATCCCCAGAGCACCATGCTGGCCCCACCCCCAGGGCTTGCTGAGATGGTCACTGAGACTGGGTGTGGTGGCATATGCCTGTAATCCCAGCACTTGGGAACCCAAAAGCAGGAGGATCACTACAAGTCTGATCTACATAATGAGACCCTGTAGAACTCATATTAAATACAAAAAAAAAAAAAAAAAAAAAAAAAAAAAAAAAAAAAAAAAAAAAAAAAAAAAAAAAAAA
>PVJA010005835.1:0-57433 GCA_004027025.1 Myocastor coypus | reverse complement strand
GAGGTCTTTATAATGCATATGTTAAACTGAGATCATCACAATGGGCCCCTAATCTATAATGAAGCTTTATTTATAGGAGAGATTTAAACAGGGTGATGGCCATAGTAGGAGACTGCCAAAGGAACAGGCATCAATCAGGGTGAAGCATTTACAAGACAACAAATCTCTGACATTGCCAGCAAGCCAGCGAAAGCCAGGAGAGAGGCCCAGAGAACATCCTTGCCCCACAGCTACAGAAAGAACCCATCTGAGCAATACTTCCGGCTCTAGACCTCCAGCCTCCAGAGCTGTGTGACAACACATTCTGTTGTTTGAGCCCCTTGTTTGCTTTGTTTGTAGACCTACTCCCCACTACTCTGTCATGCCACGCTTCCATGCGGAAGTGTGCAGGGAAAGTTGGTGCCACTCATTTCTGGGGGCTGCAGATGAGCTATGCCCACAGCCACCAGATCTAGAGGTAAAAGACATCCTGTAGCCAGTGGGTGCAGCCTGCTTCCCCTACACCTAGGGGCCCCAAGGCAGACTTGAAACACTCCCTTTGCTTTTCTCTAAAAATCTGTTATAAATCAAATTAACAAACTAATCAATAAAATACATTTTGTACTCTCTTTCAAATATACCTTTATATTAACAACATATGAAAGTAAATATGTGAAGTGATGGTTTTTAAATGACTAACTGCTGACAAAATGTACTTAGAATGTCGTAACTAATAATTATGACTCAATTTTCTGCTGCTGGGTTGCAATTTTTGGTAGAATAATAAAATTAAAACATACATAATTAATTAAATACTGTATTTAGTCCATAAAATTTCTTTGTTGGATTTTACTTCAAATATTTTATAAACAAAATTATCCCACAAATTACATTTCATTGATGAAAATGCCAACTGAGATGATAAGGTTTTTTATTAATATCAATTTCAAAGATAAACTCTTCAAATAGTAGAAGACTATTATCTATAACTCTTAAAGCAGTCAATTTTAGAAGCATTTTTTAACAAATTATGTTCAAATTGAAAATACTACAAAATATTTTAACTTTGGCCCATAGAATAATCTCACCTATATTGCTAATTTTACTATTTCTTACACTAATATTAACTACTATGCAAATATCTGAGAAAATTATGTTATGTGCATATTGAATGGAGCCTACCTATATATAATGTAAATAGTAATAATTGTGCAGTGTTGCAAAATATTTCTCAGCCACCATAAGCATCTGTTAAAACATCAAGTTAATTCCCCAATCCATCAAAATTCCCCAAGCCACAGCTAGAACACAAAGGATAGAAAGGATGTGTGGAACTATTAGAAAATCATAACTCATCACAGAAGTATCAATATATTGTGGCTATGAAATTTGGAACTAGAGTGGATGACTCATTGATTTATTCCTTCTCTTACCTCCCTTAATCCATGTTCATCTCCAAGGAGAGGAGCACTGTCATATACAATTGACAGTACAAACTACAGTATACTTGGCACACACATAGATTAAAATAATTATGCACTGTGTTCCCAAAGTTTCAATTTGATGAGGTGGCCTGGATTTTTATTTGCCAATAATAAGATGCCAGTTTCATCTTGGCATCTGGGCATAGTTATCTTTTGAACAAGAAGATGAGACATGGGAAGGTGTTCCCTTAGGACCTGCATGGTGTTAGATACTAAGCAGATATTTAACACTGCAGGGGACCAGTGCTGAATGTGTGGCTCCTGAAGACAGAGGTGACATCTGCTTTTTCAGCAGGCCTACTCTTTGGAACAAGCTTAGCCATATTACTCTTGCTAACTCTCGGGTAACCAACTCCATTCTTTTTGCTTGTTATCCGACTGACAACTATCTATTGTGCATGAACCATTCCTCACAGTCATAAAAGAAAAGGAAAGAAGGAAGCAAGAAGACGAGACATAGCTGAGAAGCATCAAAGGGAACCCCAGCACATAGATGCCTGCAGGTCGTAGCAGGGCACAAGACAAGGCTCAGCAAGAACAGGACACAAAGGGGACATCTGCTCTCACTGGGGGTCCCTTCTAAAGGAGGTAGTGTTTCCATTCCACCTTAGGTGTGGACAGAGTTGATGGATCAGAAAACAAAGGAGCATGAGCGTCACGTGAGAAGGCAACCTGAGGAAGTGCTGTGAGGCAAAACCCTACGTCTAAGAGATCAAGCTTGATAAATTTCTTTTTTTTTCAATAACAGAAAAATTGGTCATCTTCAGAAAAATTGATGACTGTCCTATAAAGGTGACTCTATAAAAGTGACTCTAGGCAAGGTACAGATGAGCACCTTCTGTGAGGTGAACTGAGGCAGCTTAGCCTTTCTAGTATCAGATGCTGTACAACAGAGTCTGAACACATCCAGCTGGAGGTGCTCTGAACATGTCCAGCTAGAGATACTCCACAGAGATCTCTCTTAGATGAGCTTTGTGCTACTAAGCTGCAAATGCAAGCCATCTTTTGCAGTCGGAATAATCTCTAGGAGATAGTTTTCTGGAAGTTTTAATTCATTTTTCATATCACCTCTGTCTCATTTGATAGTTTCTATGACCCTTTCATCTAATTACATTAATGTTTTATACTTATTTTTACTAAATGATTCAATTACACCACCCATTATGGAATAGGTCCTTGTTGCTAAGCTGATGAGCTTACCCTGTTTCTTTTCTCTGTCACACAGGGGCCACAGTCACATTATGTTATGTTATCTAAAACTGATATTTTTACTAAATATTTCACTAACACCTAACACATGCCCAGAATTCTACCAAAATTGAGTGTAGCCCATATAGAGTGGTACACAGAGCCATGACACAAGAAAAAAGGAAAAGGATGAAACTGCTGGAAAAAGGAGATAGTCACAGAGTAGGAATTACGAAAAAAAAGTTTCAAAAATGGATAAAAATCAGACAGGTGGCAGGAGACTGGAGCCTGCTTCCTCAGGTCACCTGTCATGACAAGATGTGCCTCTAGCCACAGCTGGGAGCAGTACCAAGCAGCTCATTGTGCATCAGAAAACTTCACAACATAAACTAACATTCTCCTAAAGTGTTGTAAAAATTCCATTGAGCCCTGGTGAACGATAAAACTTAAATTAGCAGCTACAGATGAGCTCAACACACGGAAAACCTAACTCCCTCACAACACTGTGTAAGGGAATCGTCTGCTGGAGTGACAAGCATGTCCCCACTGCGCGAACTTCTCACTGGCTCCTACTCCACTTGACTTCCTGCATTTAAGTTCTAAGCCTCTATCTTCTTCCCTCCTATCTGATATTTGGGATCAACTTAGGATGTCGAAAACATTTGTAGTGCTTAGGACAGTGGTGCCAAAGAAAATGACACAAAGTGGTGTCAAAGAAAATGTTACAAAGAAAAATGATATGGCAGCACATGAGAGTTGCATTTTGCTGGAGATTACTAAGTGCAAGGTGGAGAACACAGCCAGCAATGTTAACCCCTGTATTACCCAGAGCCACAATGCAAGGCTGAACTTCATGCAGACTCTTTCACTGAGGGCAATAGGCCAGTAATGACATGCTTAAGCCATATTAACAGCAATTACATTGCTAATTTTATTAGCGTTTGCATTATCGCTATGTATTAATCACTAGTTAGGTCACCAAAGACTAATCTCCAAATCTGACAGCACCAATTCCCCGGATGCACTTTGTGGTTCCTGAGTGATTACCACTCAACAGTCTGCTGCTCTTGACAAACACGAAGCAACACAGGACTCCCAGCCCTACCAGGTCCTTGTACACAAAACATATTGAAGCTGCACCCAAAACTTCTTCAAATGCTTCAGGAGAAAACTACAAAAAAAAATGAAGATATGAAAGGAAGAATACCATGCACAGAATGGTGCTTAATTCCATCTTGGCTCTAGGTACAAGGTCTTTGCTCGCCTACAAAACAGGTTCATGTGGGACAACATTCCCCAAGGTTTTCCCTGCTAACCAGTGCCATTTGAAAAATAATGAGTGGCCAACTAAGGACAGGAAGCAGTGCTTTGCAGGGAAATAGGGATACTACTATGGCCTTTCCCAGAGATTTTAGTATGTTATTGAATATTGTGAATTTCTGAGAGGAGATGGAGCTTATACTATTCTCTAAAATTTACTCACCATATTTCTAGCTGCAAATTTTCTGGAACTATTATTCTCAGGATTGTACTTTTGGACAAGCTGAATTAGTAAAATATTATGACATCTAGAGTAGTGAGCATCCATCAGAGTAACCAGAAAGGCATTTATCAGAAAAATTCAACTGTACTTCAGAGGAGCACATAGTCACTAGAGGCTGTATAAATTCCCCCTCTACATTGTTAGGAGATTCTTATGATGTTCCCAAAATTGCAGCAAATTATTGGGATCTTTACTGACATTTGCCCATTTGCTTTGGGCCTCAAGCTCTGCAGGTTTTCTTGAACTGGGAACCTAGAGGTTATCCCTTCTCCTTCCACCCCCACATTAACTCAAATATTGAGTGTTACTTCCTTGCCGGATTTCCAAGCAATGAGTACACCTGAGCATACAATCCTCTGTGTATGAATGGGGCATTTGACTTTGTGAAGTCCTTTGCAGGGTGTACTGCAGCAATGTAAGCAACTGGAAATCTAGGTTTTAGATATGCTGGCCTATATATAAATGAAATCCACCTGTTGCACTTGAATAGACAGGTGATTTTCCTACACTCACAGTGTTGAAGCATGCCTATTCTTAACTTTCTGGATCTTTCTTTTTTTGTTTATGTATGTTAGAGAATGATCTACAGGGTGTTCAGGATCTCACTACTACATCAGACTCATAGTGATCTGCCTGTTTACAAGCCTCCCAAGAGCTGGGATTACAATGTGCGCCACCATGCCCAGTCTCTCTAGATCATTCCTGACCACATGGGTTTCAGCATTCTTTCTCCACTATGTCTCTGTTTTTTTCTGTAATCCTCAACTTTTGTTTCTTTCTTTACAATTCTTTGATTTTTTTTGTCTGCCATCAACACAACACGTTTGAATTCCTTCTTCAATTCTAAATAGTAATCAGTGCAACTTCCTACATAAAGACAGATCTTTCTTCTTGGGAGACACTTAGGCATCAGATTTTGAAATGCAAATTCAAAGAAGCCGAAACAAAAATAAAAGTGAAAATTCCTTTGCATCAGCTTCTCCCTACCAGATGCTTTTCACACAGCACTGGGATGCCTATTTCACTCTAGAACAGTATTTCCCATCCTTAGTTGACCACTCATTAGTTTTAAATGCCTTCTGTTAGAAAGGAAAGCCTTAGAGTGATGCATTCTTCCCAATCTCTTCTATTTTCATAGTTTATATGGTATGGAGAGTCCCTGAAATCATCGTTGTTTATTCTTGATACCTGTGGTCATCTCACTACTTCCCCCACCTCCATGAGGATTTTAACAGTTTCCCTTCACCTGAGTGCAGCAATGTGGTTGTTTTCCCCTGCTTATCACTGTGCCATCCATCCAACACACGCACCCAGGAATACCTTTCAAATGCCTACCAACAGATGAACGAATAAAGAAAATGTGATATTTATATACAATGGAGTAGTATTCTGCTATAAAGAGGGATAAATATAAGTTGTTTGTTGCAAAATAGATGCACCTCGAAATTGTACTGTTCAGTAAAATAAATCAGATATTCAAGTTTGTCTCAGTTACTCATCTCTCCTTGCTGGGACAAATATCTGACACCCAAAATAAAGGAAGGAAAGATTTATTTAGCTCACAGTTACCAGAGGTTTCAGCCCATAGTCAGATGACTAAAGGGCAGAGTAGTACAGGGCAGAGAGCATTAGTTCTTGGTGGTGGCAAAGAGCAAGAGGAACCAAGGGAGGAGTAGCAGCAACAATGGCAACAGAGAGAGTCTGTCTTTCTGTCTCTCTTATACTGCATTCAGGCTCTCTGCCCCAGGTTAGGATTAGCACCCACGCCCATAATCCCAACAATACTAAGACCTATAATCCCAGTAGATTACCCATAATCCCAGTGGATCATGAGTTAATCTCAAACTCTAGAAATCCCCACCCCATGACTGCATGAGTCTTTGGGGGGCCACCTGTACACAAACCATTCTGCCCCTGGACCTCCAAATTCTCACGCATATCCCTTTGTGAAAAAGACATTTTAGTCCAACTCTAAGAGTTTCCAAAGTCCCAACAGTTTTAACACTGCTGAAAAGTCTAAGTCCTAAATCTCCTGCAACATGCAAGGCAAACTCTTAACCTTGAGCCCCTATACAAAAGAACAGTTAAACACATCCAACATTCAAAGGCACAAGATAAACATTACCATTCCAAAAGTTGCAAACAACAGGGGAATACAAAACACTGGGACCAACACAAGTCCAAAATCCGGCAGGGCAAACGTTAAATTCTGTAGTTCCAACTGGAACATCTGAAGCAGTCTGTACTGAGTTGTGAGTTCCAAAGGTCTTACATGGCTCTGCCCCTAAGACACTCATGTTGGTAACTTCCATTACTTCTGGCTTAGGCTGGCTTTGCAGGTTCCCTTAGACAGTTCACATTTCTGGCTTTTCCAAACTTCTGAGGTTTCCACTGAATTGGCTTCTCGCTCTCTGCTTCTCACACTGACCTCTCAGGGGCACATTGCCCGGCCTCCCAGGTCTTCTTCTGAAATCTACATGGAAGCCTTCTTAACCTCCCAACTCCTTCATTCTGAATGCACCTAAAAGCAATGCCATGTGGATGATACCAAGGTATGCTGCAAACTGGAGCTGTAGCCATGCTTCTTTCTTGTTTGTAGGGACTGGATGCCTAGATTGATGAACTTTCTGATCCTGATTCCAAGGAACAAATTCTCCATGCTGGCACCATTTTGGAACCTGGTGTGGCTGCTCCCAACACTCTGGAACATGGAACTCTGTGGCTTTCTTCTCAAAGCAAAGCCTCTCTCCCTTGCAATTCTTAGGCTGCAAATGGTGGAGACCTACTGCCTCCAGTGATACCTTTAGGCCATTCTTTCAATTCTCTGGCTCCTTCCCAGGAATGGAGATCCTTTTAGCTCTATCTTTGCAGTCCACAGCATTGCTAGTGCTTCCTTTGGCTAAACTTACATTTTAGATCATCCTGCTTGGCTCTTTGCTCTTGATTTTCAACATAAATCTGGTTAAAAGCTCCCAATAACAGCCATGCCACCACCCCAATATTTGGCTGCTTTGAAATATCTTTTGAAAGATTAACTGGTCTGCCATGCTTAGTTTCAGTCTTGGGCGAAGACTCTAGACCCAAGAAAAATTCAGACAGTCTTTGGTCAAAGCCATAGCATGAATAATCCAGAATCCAACAACCAGTGCAGAAGTACCTCCAAGCAGAAACCTCCCCAGTTTGAGGTTTTAGGCAGGCTTACAGACAGTCTTCTGGTCTGAGCTCTGACCAGAATCTCCGCTACAGAACAGTCTAAGCTTTTCCAGCTCTCCACAAGTAGATGACTTCTCTGAACCTTTCTATCTTTTCCCATGAGCCATTCAAGAAAACCTGTAATCCACATGGTCAAGTTTAGCCACAGCAATGACCCCATTTTTCTGGTAACAAATTCTGTTCCAGTCACTCTTCTCTTGCTGCTAGGAAATACCTGACACTCAAAATAAAGGAAGGAAAGGTTTACTTAGCTCACAACTACAGAGATTTCAGTCTATCCTCCGTTAGCTCTAAGGCAGAGTACTACAGGGCAAAGAGTGTCAGTTCGTGGTGGTACCAAAGAGCAAGAGAAGCCAAGGAAGGAGTAGCAGCAACAATGGCAACAGAGAGAGTCTGTCTCTCTGTCTCTCTTATATTGCATTCAAGCTGTCTGCCCCAGGTTGGGCATAGCACTCAAACCTATAATCCTAACAGTATTAAATCCTATAATCCCAGTGGATCACCCATAATCCCAGTGGATTATGAATTAATCTCAAACTCTAGAAATCCCCACCCCATGACTGCATGAGGCTTTGGGGGGACAACTCGATATAAAACATAACAAAGTTTAAAAATCACATAGTTTGTCTTGTGAGGATCCTAAAGTATAAATGAAGAGTAAAAGAAAAGATAATAGGAAACAGGAAGATAGATCTTTTGCGTGTGGGAAAGAGATCAAGAATGGGGTTAGGGAGTAGGGAGCAGAAGAGGACATAGAGATTAAGACATATTATGTACATTTACTACCCCTCATGATGAATATAATCATTATGTACCACAAGCATATACTAATAAAAAATCATTTTAAAAGACCACAAGACTGGTTCAGACTCCATCATGACATCATCATAGCCTCTGTCCTTAAAGGTAGGAAAAACAACATCTATTATGAAGCCATAGATAACGAATTCAGTACAGCTGAGAGTTCACTGCTTATTCAAAAGCCTAGCTTCCTAAAAGCTATGACCCAGACTGTCCTAGTCAAAGTTGAGAAGAAAAGGGAGAAACTGGAGGAGAAATAGTCACAGGTTTCTGAGCTGCATGAGGGGTCTTGGATGGGCTGTGACAGGTGTGTAGTGGAAAAGAGAGAAGAATCTCACATCTTCCAGGGTTAAAGAAGGCACAGGATGTCCTTCCCTTACCCACCCATTGTCTACATATATTTCTACTAGCTCAGGGCAAATAGCTCAATTGAAAATTATAATTATAGTTTTGTTGTTCAAAGAACACCTATAATTCCTTCCAGAAAGGCAGCCCTACCCAGGTTTTGCCCTCTGATAATTACTTCAGCTAAACTGAGTTGTTCACATTTGCATCTGATACATGTGTCTCCTGCGTGACATGTGCAGTCAATGTTTACATTCCTTGCACAAGCCATACAAAGGCCATTGTCACCACCTTGCAGCAATTGGTTGTCTTCTGCTAAATTTCATCACCAACTCTCACATTTCAGATCCTGAGCAAATCTTCCTCCAACATTTATCTTCATGTAGGAAGGAAAGATAGAGAGGAAGCAGAGATGGTGTGGAGTTCCTAATAAGTGCTACAAAGCAGTGTACCTCACTACCTCAAATCTCAGAAAATGATGATAAGGTGCATGACTGACACTCCTGAGGGAGTCAAAATGAGCCATGCTACAGGAGTTGCAGAGGGTCTTTCCCCGTACTGCAGGACCCAGCATCCAGCTCCCCGCCCTGCAGTGAGATGTAGTGATATGGAGATGGCCATGTAATCGTCACAAAAACAAGCACATCATCTTCTGAAGAGGCTGATTACTGAATTCAATGCCTGCAATTATATAAATGGGTCAAACATTGGAAATTCACAAAAATGTCATTCATATAATCACTTGGCTATCAATTTCTGGGCTTACTTTGGTACAGATGTTACAGAGGGATATGAAAACAAAGTGTACATAGTTTCCAGGTCATATGCTAAAGGATGGAAAATCTCTCTCCTGCTTCTGCAAGCCCCTTCTCCTTGACTGGGATGCAGTCAGACTGTGAGCCATAACCAACCTGATAGATGTGACTATGATTCTGGAGAAAACAGAAGAATCCCGGCGTCCAGTGGCCTCACCAAGCCAATACACTGCATCTGCTCAACTTTTATACACCTTCCTTTCTCAGAAGACAAACCTACAACCTGACAGTGCAAAGACTCAAGATCAAACTGTTCACTGGACTATCACCACACAGAGAAGTGTCTCTTTATGCACACAAGTTCTAAAATTAGACCAAAATCTCCAAAGACTCCAGGCTTAAACATTCAGGTAACATCTGAAATCTTGGCCAGCTGGGTCCTTAGTAAAAACAAAGCCAGGTGGTCACTGTCTTTTCCCTTTGTTGACCCCACTGGATGTGGGGACAGCCATTATCTCCCGTGAGCAGAGCCAATGATTGTAGAAAGACACAGAATGATTATAACACAACTATATAAATGTACCTCAGAAAATAGTGTTCAGAAATAAAGTGGCATAAAGGAGTATATGACCCCCAGGGGTTCAGAAGGAATGGTATATTTTTTTCTCTATTAAATGTTGAAATAATTTTTCTAACACCCTATTTGAAGGTGTTCCAAAAGTCTGCACAGGGACTATTATCAGGCTTCAAGAGGATGCATTAGATTAGGGCTGGATGAACAATAAAGTAAGGTTAAAATCACTCTTCTTATACTCCAGAAGAGTGAACTGTTTATAAAACTCTTTAAAAAACAAACCTACATTAAATTTACAGTTTAATAATCTTTTTCCTTTATAATATTTTTAAACTCCAATGTTTTATTTAATGATGACTCATTTATTTTAAACCTAGATTAGAATACTTACTATATTTTAATAGACCAGAAGGGAGCTGGTAAAAAATAGATATAGATAACAGATATAGACATAGATACAGATATAGTAAATGTAATTCAAGAATTATCTGTAACCAATGTGCATCAAAATAAATACAATGATTGGGAGTCCAGTACATAGAAGGTTCTATAGTAACGTGACATTGTCATAAGATTCAAGTGTATGACCCACTTTCTAATTATTACTTTCTTTTAAAGAAGCTTCAGTTGTCACTAAATTTTAGATAAAAAAGGATAGGCTTTTACCCTATCTTTCAAAGACTGAGTGACCAATTTGAGATATAAAGACTCATTTTCAAACCTTCTGAGGGTTCGGACACACTGTATGAGCTAGGACCAGAAATAAAAAGAAACAAGAATTTACCATTCATTTATTCTTCCCACTTAGCCATAGAGGTTGCTAGTCACACCTATCAGGTTTATATTGAAACAAAATTGGGAGGTTATTAATTTAATAAGAAAAAACAATTTGCATTTGGCATAGGTGTCCTTATCCATTATAACATTTATCTTCTCTAACCCCTTGTCATCTCCACTTTATCTTTAATTCTAGAGCTAATTTTTAGAATTTGCTCCAGCTGTTAGTAGCTACACCTCTGGAAAGAGTCTTTTGTTAACACCACAGGAACATTTTGACTTCCTTGGGGTAAAAAAAAAAAAAAAAAAGTGAAAGTACACACTTCTTTAAACTGGAAAGTTTGATTTTGTCCCTAAAGAAAAGCAGCTTGGTTAAAAGTCTGAACTTATTGTTATTTATTATTTTATTGAGCAATAAAGGAAAGTGTGATTGAGTCACTAGTGGCTCCCAGATATTGCTAAGCCTGGAATCACATGGTTGAATGGCTGGCTGGCTGGCCCTAGACCGCCTCACAATTCAAATGATCCAGAAGACAAATGAGCTAGGAGCAAAAATGTCTCACACTGATGTAAACCAATTAACATCAACAAAATCCTGTGAAATTTATGTTGCCTGGCCTCAGAAAATGGTGGAACCAAGCCTTTTCCTGTGCCTGCAGGGTGAATTCATTAGATGGAAAACAGCGCTTGTTAACCACAGTGTTCAGCAACATAAACAGGAGGACAGACGGTGCCATGGTTCTTGAGATCCCAACCTCCGGTGGACCCCCAGGAGGAGCCTGCGCGCTAGGAGAGGATGGCTTTTTCCACAACCCCAATTAGCTAATACATAGTAGGTGCCTTGGAGAATCACTATGCAGGAGGGAAACAGTATATCTGATTATCATTCAATTCATAAAATAATGGTTATTTTATTGACAAGAGACAGACAAAGATTAGGATTTTGTGTGCAAGTTCCTAAAAGAATTCTACTTTTTTTTGGTATTTTTACTTGTTTTGTGTTTGTTTACTAAGAATAGTTAATGCTTTGGTGCTGATTCAACTTTAATCATCTTCACAGCAGACATTCTCTCATTACCACAACTGACACATCTAAGAGTGGCCATGGGACAATAACTGATCTTGCTGAACCACAAAGCCATTAAATTGACAACTTTGATCTCTATGGTGTGTGCCACATGAGCTGGAGTAGCTACCAAACTGACCCCCAACATTCTGCAGAGCTCTGCCTTGGTCGATGTGGCTAAGGCATTTTGCCGCTTCTGGGATAACTCAGGCCACAAAGCTCTGGTTCTTTAAACAACACTTCCCTTGTTTAAAGTCAAAATGATGGCATTGAAAGGCCCATGTCACAGAAGGCTCTTGTGTGGGCAGATTTACTCCTCTGGGGTCATAAGGATGGTAGCCTGAAGAATAGTTTTGCTGGGTAAAATTAAAAAAAAAAATCCAAAGACATAATAGATTATGAAAGAGACCATTTACTCAAGCAAGTATAGATCTAAATTAAACCAAGCGCTTATGACTGACAGGCAGATTTCAGGGTATTCTATCCAATAGTTCCTGAAACAGACCCCAATAACAAGAGATAGAACAAAAAGTCAGCTTCAGGAAAATTCTATCAAACATTTCTCCTATTATAAAGAAATTATGTTTTGCTGGTTTAGTTACTGGTGTTCACTGTTGCACTGTCTAGCCAGGCAAAGTAAATGATGTACGCATTCAGCAATTAGGATATGACTAGCATTAGTCAAAGCTCACAGGATAATGTTTATTTCTTTGTGTTCTTGTCTCTTTCTACTCCATTTTTTTCTAGTGACTGGTCTATGAAAACCTTCTGGGAGGTAATGACAACAACTGTTGAAAGAGAACGATGGGAAGAGCCTAGAGAAGAGACACATGAAGTCTAACGCATTTACAGGGGCCTCAGAGTGTCACTTGACATGGCCCTCAGCATCTTAATTTTTATGTTTTGCTGAGACCCCCAGGAGAAACAGAAATCCACAGGCAATTGTTGACCATGGATATTTAGGGGAAAAGAAAGATCATGTTCCTAATTTTTCTGAAAAAATTTACATTCTCCTCCCCGACAGATATTATGACAAGGAGACTGGATAAAGAGCTGGGACCACTAATAAATAGAAAGGAGGAATGAGCCAGAAAATTCCCACAAAACCCATAAGAATGGAAGATCACAAGGAGAACGGAAGGACAGAAAGTTGTCAGTGTGGCCGCCGAACTTCAGGTGTAAAACAAGGAATAGTTATGTACCAAGTCTGGATCTCCTTTCACTTCCCCCTGGCCTTTATGCTACTCCTGTTTTTCTTTGCTGATTTAGATGTTAGCCCCAAATTGTAGCTTCCCGGCCGATTTGTCTCCTGACCACTTGCTTGTTCTTGCACTGGGCACTGTAATCCATAATTATTGTCAGCTGAGGCAAAAGTAGCTGCTTAACTACTTACCAATTTATGCAGTCTCCACAGCATTGATCCCACAGAAATGTAGATCAGCTGTTTTCCAAGGAAAGCCTCCTTTCTGCAGAAGTGACTTCAGGCCAGCCACTGCCACCTGGAGGAGTCGCACAGCACCCTCCTGGGTGTGCAGTCAAATATCAAGTGAGTCTGGGGGCTGTCACACACATTTGATACATCACTGGATGGGGTCCACTAGGATCTGCTGCTCCCAGGAGCAGCACAGCGCTCTCCTGATTTCCTCTCCCTTCCTCTTGAGTACTGATATTCACTGGGATCCTAGAAAATAAAGGGAAAATGTAGGTCATGTTTGCCCATTCCCCATTGCCATGGGTGCTATCATGGTGGGGCTTTGCTCATCAGCACAGCAGAGGGTTGCGGGTGCATGTTGATTCTAAATCAGACATTCCCTGGGATCAACCAGGGCTCAGGGGTACATGGTACAAAGCAAATGAGAGAGGGAGAGCAAGGAGTAGAGACTCAGGAAACACGTCCAAAAGCTACAGATGCAAAGGAGGTCGGACTCTGCGCAATAAAGTAGCCTTTTCTCTCACAATTTTTTTTCTCCTTGGATCAGCCTTGGCAATTGTCCCCAAGACATGAAGGAGCCTAGCTTGGGCCACTCTGCAAATTCATGAGGCCAGGGAGACACCAAGTTGGGCATATGCATGATTATTACAGGAAGAGGGAAATGTCTGAACTATTTAGCATCTCGTGGTTCCGAGGGGTGATTGCTGAGACACTGGTGGGGAAGAGACAAATGGGGTGGGGAAAATTTTCTAATCTTCATAAAATCCCTTTGCCTTTTCCAGTAAGGAAAGGATTGAGTGATTACATGTCTGATCCTGCTTTAATAATATCAACTGTAGTGAGAAAGACCTGAAACAATATGCTTAGAGTCTAGATTATGTCTCACCCAGGTTATGCCTTAATATATTCTCGTTAGCAGTAAGCCAATTCTACATAAACAGTGTTTTCTCAGCAGGCAACAGCAAGTTAATAAGGCACTGTTCACACTCGTTAAACCTCACATGCTTCAAAAACATTCTTAAAGAGATGGTGTGGCTGGTCTGGTGTTCGGCACACATTTCACTGGGGAGTGAAATGTGTGTGATCTGCTGAGAAGGAAGTTCTCTCTGTAGGTTCTAGCTTTGCTTCTCGCTGTCCACTGACAGAGGAAGACTCTGGAAAAAGCAAGGGAAAGATCACACATCCTGAAGTGGACAGAACATACAAAGCTGTACACACCAGAAAGGTGAATTCGTACTTTTTCCTAAATGACTTTATTTAACCCAGAGAGATAGCTTAAGGTTTTATTATAAGCATATGTCACTTTTGAAGCAGGCAGGTAAGTCAAGTAAGTTTAGAAAACCTAAATCTCTGTTCATTGACTTCAATTAGCAAAGATTCTTTAAAGATCTGCTCAGTTAGCAAACAAGATGTCACAGTCTCTTGCCTTTATCTTGCACTGGACCATTACTTGACAGCTATAATAACCAGTTACAATAACTGGTGTCAAGACTGCTTTTCTTTGTCTGTAGGCAAGGCTTGCTAGAACCAAGCTGGACAAAGGAAATATCGTTCCTCATTCTTCTCTTTGGTACTACCATGGGAAAATGTGGCCATTGTTTCCAAAACAAGACATAAGAGAAGCCCCTGGATTTTTTTCTGGAATTATTAGTCCGGTATTTTTACCAGCACTTTGCAGGTGCACATAGATCAATGAAGATTATTGTTTCCTTTACTTAGATTGGTTGGCATTAAAAGGGTGAAATGGAATGGCTCAAGGTTAGTATTTCTAAATAACATAAAATGATTATTTCAGAAGTTCTTTATAACTTTAAGTACAGTTCAAGTGCTAACTTCTAAAGTTCTGTTCTCTGAGAAATGTTACAATGTCTCTTTAACTGTAGATGTAAATACACATAGTCTTCATAAATCATTATTATAATTGGCACACTGTGAATCACTCATTTGTACATTTCAAGAATTTTCCAAAATCAGAATACTGTAGGAATGCTTCCTATGGATCAAAAATATAGATATAGATATAATAATAAATGTATTTATATATTAACATCTTTTTCTTTCTCTATGGCACAGAAATGGTTTTGAAAAATGAGATTGCTTTAACTTTATTGGTTTAGATTATCAATGTTTAAATTGATAAGCTTACTTCTTAATTGGCTTCACACATTGGAAGATTACTTTGATGTTCAGCAAAAATAAAATCATTTCTAGCATTAATGATACATTTTCCCTTTCTTCAAGCATTGCTTCCCCTTGTTTTTCATTTGATGTCATGTACTACTAATTTTAATAACTTACTAATTTTATTTTATAATTTTTAATAATTTAAGGGAAGAGGCAGGGCATATGACTCAGTGCAAAGGCCTTAAATTCATCCCACTACTGAATAAAAAGAAATTCAGGCATCAGGCTTGGTGCTTAGCAAACTCCTTTGAACCTCAGAAACTTATTTATTAGAAGCATGATCATCCGATATTTCCTATTAAAATCTTCAGAATATGGACATTTTTTTTTTCCTGAAAGAAAAACATCCTAGCTTGGAAACTGACAATTTGTCCCATGGGTCAGTGATAGTCAGTCCTACTTTTTTTCACATACTGAAGTGTACTGAGTTGTCTGAAAAAAAGTTATGAACTTTGAGCTATTACATGTCTCTATCATCTTCAAATTGAAAATAAATATGCTAACAGGTGAGCACTGAAGCTGGAAGATGCCAGAAACACTGTGAATGCACGTAGAATAAAATGGAAAACAGGGACAGCAATGCTTAAGAGGCAAGAGAAAGTAACACAATTTTACTAATTATTATACTATACACTATAATTATTATACTAATTATATAATTGTTATATATTATGCTAACACAGCTATTTTATTTTTGTTGAAAGTAAAAATTTCAGATGAAATTATTTTAATCAAACATTCCTAATATCTTCAGGAGTAATAATATCTGTTACTTTAACTTTCATATTAATTTACCCAAGTAGAAAACAATAGCTATACTGAGCCCACAGAAAGGAAAATATGATTATTGATTTTATCATCAGTAAGTGCAATTTTAAGAACTGTTGTTCATTTAAATGAGCTCAGGACAGATACTGAGCTTAATCACAGGTATGTCACTACTTGCTGTGGTCTTGAGTTTGGCCTCCCTTAGCCACCATTAACTCCTCTGTGTGTGATATTTGTCCCTCAAGCCAGCCATTCTGGGTTGGAATGCATTTTGGATCTTTCCAAATGAGCCTATAGGCACGACAGCCAAGTGACCCTCAAAGCCTTATTTGTATAAAACTTGGTCTGGGAGTTCCTGAACTATATAGTTTCGTTATGCTGCCTCTATTTTTCTGTGCTATTTTTTTCTGAAACATTTGTGCTGTCTTCCTTTACAAGCACATATACCTATTTATTTTGCCCCCTCATCCCCCATGGATGTGCCATTCTTCAGAATTCACTAGCAAGTTCCATGCTTTAAACACTTCTCAAGTATGATTCACCAGTGAACAGCTCTTTCTGTTCGTTTGCCGGTCAGTATTTTTCTCCACAAGTCCTTATAAGTAAGTACATATGGTATACTCTAAGGTCTGTAACTGATTAATGAGTTTATTTATATGCTTAAAGTCTGTACTTAATTTTTACTTCATTTATTTAAATCTCAAATAAAACATTAGTAATTTCTCTAGTGTCTATTCTGTGTTTAAGCCTGGGAGAAAAATAAAACAATATATAATCATATTGTAAATTTTCTATGACAAAGAATAAACAGGATGTTATAAAATGCCATGTAGCCAGGGCCTGTAATCTCAGATCTTGGGAGGCTGCAAACAGGTGGATCACCTCGAATCTGATCTAGTAGTGAGACCCTGAACATGCTGTGGACCCTTTCCTTAAAAAAATACAGAAAAAAAAAGTGCCATGCAATAGGGATCACAGAAAGTTTGATCATCTACCCCTATGGGTAAGTGTTTTGTTCAAAACATGTGCCAGGCTCTCCTCACATCACTTAAGATAAGGCTCCAATTCTGGCACAAAAAATAGTATGCCATTACCTGATCCCTTTATCCTGACTTCTGTTTCTACATGTGAATGTCTCCCATTCCTCAAGTCCCTTGTACCAGACCAAACAGAGAAAGAATCTCTTTCACTGGCCCCTACCCCAAACAACAACTACACAATCTCCTCAAGTTTAACATCTTTAGACATCAGGAAAAGCAAACTAAAGTATCAACTGGAAAGGAGCAGGGGATCCCATGAAGTCATGTTTGAGTTTTGATGCTTTAGTTTCTACAATTTCCAGGTCCCATGAAAACTTTCATGTGAGCAACATTTAATGTTATTGATCATGTTTATTACTATGTCCAGCAAGGTTATTTTTAGGTTGAGATGAAATTAATAGTATAGTGCATGATTTACAATAAAAACTTAATGAAACACATAGAACTGTTTTAAAAAACTATGGCAGGATTTTAAGGAAATTGGTTGTCTGTATTTACTCTTTGAATTAAGTGTTAAAGGAAAACAGAATAATCATATATAAAACCCGAGTTTCCTGTAACAACAGTAATTATGATAACTAACATCTGTGTATGGTTTTACAGTTTGTAAAGTGCTTTCTTATACATTACCTCATTTACAGGAGTGGAAATGTTTAATGATCCCAGTCCTAAGCTGCATTTTGTTAATAGTATATATTTTATATTAATAAGCACATTTAGAAGAAACTATCTTCATCAGCACTCTGCATTGAGCGTGAACCAAAGGCTGATAAGGAGATGTTGAAATCCAATATCAAGCCCATAAATCAAATAAACATCAAATAAAATCTGTCAAACACTTCATAACATTACGTGCGTGTCATCAGACTCAAGGAGAATCCTGCTGTGTCACCTCAGAACGATGAAGAGGTCTAAGGTGTGAAAGCGTGCTGTTAGAAGTTTCATTAAAGCCTTATTTACTAGTTCAGAATGAATTTACATTGATCTTTTAAACTATTGCTAACCACAAATGCATTAAACCTAAACAGTCTTCATTTACTGAGAAATAAATGTGTCAGCAGAATGATGACTTTTGTCCAATGTTGTTCCGGCATTTAAGGCATTTAATTCACAAAGGCTCAGTGTTAAGCTTTTTATTGCTTGTTGTGCTAAAGCATGCTCGTTTAATTGCAAATATATTTCCTTCCTGCATCATTATCAAAATTGTTATCTTAAGGAAATATTGTTTTTAAATAATCTGCTGGAAAACCAGAGCAGTTCGTGGGCTTATTCAGAATAATTGTTTCCTGCTACAGATGGGTTAGCAATTAAGTGGGAACATTGCTTAAACAGTTTTAAAAGGAGGTGAGGATAAAAAGAATGGATTGTGCTGATCCAAGTTATAAGAAGCTTTGGCATTTTTGTAGAGTCAACATGCACTTGTGGCTGATTTAATCAATACCTCACTGCTTACATTTTTAAAGAATTTTGTTAATGGTTCCACAGCCTAATCTAATAAATAAGTAATTGTAATTTTTAAAAAAGTTTTGCAAGATATTAATCTTCTAGAGAGTAAGCTTAGTCTTTTTGTCTTTAAGATGGAGACAATTGTCCAAGGTTTGACTTTGACCTTGATCTCTCCTATTATTAACTTGGAGAAAAGGACAAGCATTCCAAGTTGGAATTAAAGGATGCTGGTAACACCATCATGTGTCTGCTCATACTAAGAAGAGCAAAACAGAGGTACTACATTAAAATAAGGCACTAAAATGCAATGCCTGCCTTCAGATACTCCAGGACTTATATGTATTTTTTAGAAGTACTGCTTTTCTCATAACTGGATACAATAGGCATGATTTCCATTTCAATGGATGAAAATATACTGACAACAACCCCAATTCTTCATTAGCTAAATCCACACTAATGCATCAGGTTCCCATTAAATGGAACTTATTTTTTAAAATGTTCACTAGGAGATTAATCTTTTGGGGCAAATTATGCTAGAATTCAACAAAAGCACAATTCTTTACAGAGGAGGTGATTATGAAAATTCTTTGGGGAGTTCATTATTCCTTGGGTTAGATAAATTCATGAATGTGGGGGAAGGAGGGTAGATTTCTAAAGTAAACCAAGCTGTCATGGGATAAGCAACAGAATTAATTTAAATTTTTAGAATTCTTTCCAGTGTAAAACAATACTCTGATAACCAACTAATTGTTGGTCTATCTCAACTGAAATGAGAAATCCTTCATGTCTCTGTTATGACATGGAGCAAGGTTTCAATTTATTTTAGAAGTGAAACAATAAGAAAATAAGTGGCAGTGAAGGACCATAAGAAGGTGAATCCTAAGCAGAAGACCAGTCGGCATCTAGTCATGCCCTACACAGTCAAAAAATCAGAGTGACAAGGACCACACTGGATAACAGGTAAGAGAAAAAATTCGCAAATGTTCACAGAGCCTGCCTCTCTCCAGCCTGTCCTCCCAGGGACACGCCCTCCCCACCACAAGGAGATCAAGGTCACTCGCAAGGGGCAGGCATTCCGGAGGTACAGGTTCCACCCCAAACTTCAACAGCTCATCTAAAACCCAAATGCTATGCAGCTAGAGCGAGGGCAATGATCTTGTCTAAGGTATTTTCCAGCGTTCTCCCTAGGAGCTAACCAACCTAGCAACACAAGAACAAAATGGGTAGCAGCCATTAAGGAGATACACAGTGGGGTATACGAGAAAGGGATGTCCACTTTCTGAAGTCGGCTGCATCTCTGAAGCCCGGCTGTCAAAGAATGATGGTGTTACCTTCACAGGATATGGACATCCTCCCCAGTCTTTGCACGCATGAATCTTTTACACGTTCTTCTCTGGCCGCAACTTTTCCTCCATTGTCACCCTCCGCCTCTCACAGGTCCCCACCTTTATAAATATTGCAATTCTTCAGCACTGTGTGCCCTTCTACCAGCTTCAGCACTCTTCTGTCTTCCCCTGTTCACCTTCACACACCTCCCCCCACTTTCTTTTTGACCAATACTACCTGTGGTTTTCTCGCAGATTCCACCATCCACTTAGGTACTCCAAAGTGTTGGGTTATTGTCTAAATGCCTCCCTGAAATCAAGACCAAATTCCTTCTGAGGTCAAAGCTCAGCTTTCTTCTTGCCCACAGTGACCTGCTCTCCAGCAATCTTCTGCCCTGTATAAAAGCATACCGCATGTACTAAAGTAGGCTGCATGGAATAACCCTTTCCTGCTCCGAGCTACACAAGCACTCAGCAAGGATGTGCCTTTTGGTCCAATTTTAGCTTTCGTAAAACACCAAATGTGTGAATTTCTTAAGTTTGAATTTCAGGACAATCCAGACCAAGAACAGTCAACATATCAAATTCATGAATTCTGTGTATATAGATTTAGCCAACCAAGGATGGAAAATATTTGGCATAAATAACTATGCCTGTCTTGAACATATAGCCAATAGAGTGCATTAACTAGTTACATGGTATTGACATTGAATTATACGTATCTATTAAAGTACTAGGAAGAATATGTATCAGTTATATGCAAATATTCCACTCACATAGTTTTTTATGCAAATGAACCATTTTAGATCAGGGATATGGGCAGGCTATATTTTCTCAATATCAAACACGTAGTGCTATAGACTTTGAGACTCTCAACCTACATTTCACAAAGATGCAACCTAAGTGACCTCTCTCAGTGGAGCTGAGTTTTCAATCTCTGACCAATAAACTTCTCCAAATATCAATAAATATTTGATGAATAAATATCAATATATTTTTACCCATAATATATTTCAATTTGAATTACTGTCTTTTTACTTTTATAGGTAATCCAAAAGCTTAGTTCTTTATCATATTTAGCATCTAAGAGAAGCCATGAGCTTCCACCAAGGGGATTGAATACCAACCTCATTCATGCTTTCTAAGTCAAGGGTCATAAACCAGCCCAACTGTTGATCCACAAAGAGTGGCTTCATCTTGAAGATTATAAAGTGCCATTAAACGTAAGAAACCACAAGCAGCAGGATCTTCAAATATTTACAAGTCTCATATATGCATGTGTTTATGTCTTTGTCAATTTATCTAATTGGCAGGAGTTCAGTTTTTATGAGTTCAGCATGATCCAACTCATGAGCACTTTATTTATTTAGAATACAGACACATATATTTCCAGCTACAGCAGCACCAGCCTCTTCAGATATTAGCAGTAATAATTTCAAGTAGAGATAAGCCACAGAAGGACATGAATTTCACTGGAACAAAATTAAAACAGCAATGATCATACAAGAAGAGCAATAATATAATGCATAATGACATAACTTCAAGAGCTTACACAAAGAATAAGGTATTCACTATGAGCATAAATCATATTTGCATTAAGTCACTCCTATCTTCAACTCATCATTCTACTTTTTCTTCCAATACTATATTTTGATATGATGTTCCTCTAACTCTCTTTAGGACTCTTTGGAAAGGGATATTCTCTGATAAAATACAATCAATAACAACATTTTTTCAATGGTGTGATCATTTCCACAGGTCTAAGTTGAAGTGAAATCAATTATGAGAACAAATAGCACCATTTTACTACTAACAAAAGGATTTAGTATTGTTTTCCATATTCCTACCACTTAAAATGGAAGAAATAGAGCAAGTGTGGCACCGAGCAAGCTCAAATAGCCCATGCTAATGGGGGAAATACTTAAGCATCATCTGTGCGCAGCTAATATAAACCAAAGTGGTTTATTACCACTGTTTTGTGATTTATGACTCACATTATGACTTTATTTTGAAATGGTTGCATGAAATATTAATGTGTGGTAGAGGAACACACAACAAGGAGAAAGAATCATGTTTTATCAGATGTAAGGCTGCCCAGTGATTTATTCCTCCTAGTACATTGGGCACAAGTCTTTGCATTCTATTTTTTCTCTTATTGTAATCAGCCCCTCATATTCAAACGTTTCAAGGTGAGGCAGCCCTACTTTGATGTACCGTTAATTTTTAAAGGGATGGACTAGCTTATAACAAATGTGAATAATTTATAGCAAGTGTTCTCAGCATTGATTAGTGTTCTTTAGAAATAGAACATCTTCTTGATATGCATCATTCCTCTAATGCTTTATGAAAAGTCAGAAAACCTGTTACTGCATTGCTTAATGGATGAATCAACTTTAATTTTAATCATATATAAATATGAAGATAAGTACCTATGTTTCCTCCTATTCGGAATTTGTCAGGCATTAACACTAAACATTAGCTCAAAGCAATCTAAAGAGAAGTTAACAATGGGACAGAACTGTTCTCTCTCACTTGGAAATTATATTTAATCCACTTTCTCCAAACTTTCCAGCCATGGTTTTTGTAGTCTGTTAATGTGCCGCATTTTAGGTCATTCCACACCCTACTTGTAAGGTACCAATCCAGGATGGAGTGTTGTTTAAGTAACAGATTCCAATAACAGATTCACAACATGGTAAGTTGATTTACACCTATTCTTCATTTCATTTTAATTTGGTCAATTATAACTGACACAGGAAGCACTGAATTTCTTTAATCACCATGAATGATAATCTGTTCTACTTTTATGAACTGTATTCATCATTCGTGATTCATCCTAACTCTTACATATATTAGATAACAATAGATATAAAGAAAAATGGCATAAAATTACAGTTCACTCTTCACTTCTATATGTATTATGAATGCTGTGTGAGCTTTATACATATCAGCTGATTTTATTCTCCCAATACCTGAGAAAGTAAGTACCATACCAATATCTATTATACAAAGAGGAAACTGATGCACAGAACCAAAGCATCAGAGCTGAAGCATCCGGCCCTGGTGACTCCATCTGTAACTTCAGAATTGAAGTTAAGACCTGAAGAGTTGTGGCTTCAGCAGCTATGTTCTTATCTCTGTGCTGTTGTTCCTATTGTCCTCTATTCCAAAATATTTGATTTCAAAGTCACTTTCATAAAAAATTGAGAAATATGAGGATCTGATCAGTAGCAGATCATACTCTTTAAGCGTATGAAATCTAACTTTATGAAGGGTCTGTGTTGAGAATTAACAAGTCCTTGACTACCTACGGCCAGTCATAGGAAAAGACGACCACTCCATCTTCTGGAATAGTTCCTTGATACAAGCCCTCTTCAAAATCCTCCCAAGGTGGTAAAATGAAAAGCAAGAGAAGAAAGAGACCCTGCAGATACTTGTTCCTACAAAACTTGGTATGAATGTAAGCTAAACCAGTTCCTACAGGGATGACCCTGGGACCATGACCAAACCTTTTAGGGTCTGGGTGTTCATCTCCAAAATGAGATGACACTCACCAGCAGACGGCTGTCATGACTGCAGCGATGCTCATAAGGAACCTGGTGTTCATTATAAAGCACAGCTGCTCCACCACTGTCCCTGTCCTACCATTTCTCATTCTTTCTGCAAGCATATCCTCAGGAGGAGTCATGTGATGCTTAAGTTTGTGGTTTCTTTTAGCTTAGTACACATTTGCAACACATATCGTTACATCTTTAGAGGGAATATATATATATATATATATATATATATATATATATATATGCCTTCTCAATGCTTTTTATTCCTTTATGTACCTCACCTTTTCCTAGCTCCATTCTTTCCTATCCTCTGACCTCCTTTCCCATCTGCAGAAGGTCTACCTTCTTTTTTCCTACAATCTTTCCTTTACCTTACTCTGTGATAAATTTCTATTTTTGGTTACTCATATAAAAGAACCCAATAATATTGAATTTTCTGTATATGGCTTATACCATTTAACAGTGTGGACTGAAGATTCATCCATTTTCCTGAAAATCATATGATTTCTTTCTTGTTTGTGGCCAAATAATATTCCAACATGTGTGCGCTACTCATTTGTCTGCTGAAGGGCATACTGGATGTTTTCAAGTTTGGTTATTATGCATTCTGCTGTTGTAAACATGCACTCTCCAAACAGCCTTTAAGAAAATTCTGACGCAGAACACTGAAAATGCCCAGGTGGGCAAGACCATCGTGCGACTCATCTGCAGGCTGTGGGTGCAGAAAGGATGGCATTCTGATCTGCTCATGTCAAGTCTGCTCCTACAAAGATAAGGCTTTGAGGGAATAAACAGAACAAAATCTGGATAGGAAGAAAAATCAGAATCTTTACGGCTCAAAAAGACAACACCAAAACAGAGAGGATAAAAATGAAGAGAGGAAAGAGGAGAAAATAATTTCTTGGAAAGAGAAAGCAAATCAGTTGTAGACGCTCTGCCGGGAGCAATGGGGCAGAAATGAAATGGAAACTGAGCTGGCGGCCTTTAGCTTTCAGAGCGTCCAGAGAGAGGAAGAGCATGAGCCACAAGTCTCTGTCCCCGGACAGCATCCCCAGTAGAAGAGCCAGTTCTGTGGGAGCAAACCAATGCTGTAGCTTTTTCTCCTATTTCTTACTTTTTAATAGTATAGCCCATTAAATTCTAGTGGTGGTTTAGTTTTGTAACTTACTTGTTAAAAGGCCAGGGGAGAGGGGTAAATGTGCCCCTTGAGCTCATTAGAGGCGGCTGCAAAGTCAATTCTTATCCACCTGCAGCTACCATTCCCGAACACACATGATTTTGAGAGCCCCTGACCTCTCTTCATGTGAATTCAGGGAGTGAGAGCCGCTCTTCACAGGACAACTATGTGCACGCTGCCTTTATCCTTTATGCCTATCGTTAAACACCTCAACTTTTTTTTACCCCCCTGTGTCACAAGTATGGTGGTCACAGGTTTCCTCTCCTTCATCTTTTCCCTCTTTCTCCTTCTTATTCTTCTTGTTCTCCACCTATGTTTTTCGTTTGTTTGTTTGTTTTTCTAGTACTGAAAACTGAGCTCAGAGCCCTTGCACACAATTTCTTTCTTTTGAGACAGGATCTCACTGAGACGGCAAATTGCCTGCCTGCCTCAGCCCCCAAAGTGCTGAGATTTCATTCATGCACTTCCACTCCCAGCTCACTTTTCAGAAACTTCCACTTCTTCCTTCCGTTCATTTTTTTCTGCCAATTGTACCCTCTCCTGAGAAGAGCTCAGGATCCAAGACCCTCGCTGACTGCTTCCGGCTGCTCCCTGTAGCTTTCTTTCCAGTGACACAGTGACAAGAGCAGGTGCCACCGGACAAAGATCTATATATGTAACAATTAATGGGGGTTCTATAATGGAAAGTCTTAAAAGCAAAAGGACTGTTTTGTGTGGAGTGTCACATCGATTAGGAAAAAAGCTCATGTGATATCCCAAATACTACTTCCTTAGAGATTCTAGTGTTGTTGTCACGAAAACTGAGTTACAGCTGGGTTGGCCACAAACATGAGAAGATGCATGTAGGCCTGTGTTCACAGTCCCTGAGCACCACCTAAAGTACTTCTAGTACTTTAATAGCCTTATAGCTATTAAAGATAGAAGGTGGACTATTGGAGAAAAATAAATTTCCCCAGTACACTAAAATAGCCTGCATTCTAGACTAAGAAGGCAGCTGCAAGTTCTTGTTCCAACTATCTAAAGAGTAATATAGCAAAGAAAAGGAATTTATACTCTAATAGGACTCATTCTATTTTGTTGAGAAGGAAATAAGAAACAACAACAAAAAAATCTGATCCTAAACTTTATAAAAAAAATGTCACCTTTTCTCTTATTCACTTATATGTTCTTCAAGAAGTGACCATGACATAAATTCCCCCAAAATTTCTTTCAAAAGAAAATGTCCAAAGACCCTTCTTGCTATGAATAAACAGAGATTTTCTGCCAGCCTTGCTGGTGCATGTCTGCAACCCCAGTTCTCTGGGAGGTTGAAGAAGCAAAACTGTAAGTTCGAGACCAGCCTGCACAATTGAACAACTTACTAAGACCTTGTCCTCAAAATAAAAACATAAAAAGAGCTGGAGATATATCTCAGTGTGAAGGCTCTGTATTCAATTTCCAGTACTATGAAGGCCAAAATGCCCTGTTTATTTAGTGGTTTGTTCAATAAAAGTTTTGGGAAGACTTTCCATGTATTTATCACTATGTGAAGGCCTTAAATCTGGCCATGAATATGAGGTGCCCCTTCATCTTCCTAAGTTTACAAATGAAGAGGGAAGGAGAACATTTCAAATGGTTTGCAGAACTTTAAATTTTATATATTCTTGTATGTGTGTGATAAATTTCATATTTTGAAGAGTATGAAAAAATAAAGACGTCAAATAAATAGTCTCTTACAAAAATAAAAATAATAGTGAGACTAAAAACAAGATCAGAGTCAGAGAGCTAGACTAAATGATTACTCCATGCAACGAGGTAAGAGGAGCACAATGCAGCAGGAAGTGTACCTGCTTATCCTAAGTTACCCCAAGTATTCAACATAGTCTTTTCTAAACAACAGCTATCATGTTTTTTCCAGTCTAAAGAAGTGGTTTTTATGGTAAAAACCTCAGACCCAATAGAAAGCCCATGGGGAAGATGGTTGCAGAAAGGCAGAGATTTCAGAGGAGAGGCCTTTTGATAAGTAAGCAGATACTTCCCCTGCTAGAATTTAATGCCTCAGTTTACCTCCTGCTGAAATCACTGTCTCTATCAGCAAAGCTTGAGTATAGAGAAAATCTTAGAACTGTCCCAAAGTAATGATAATAAAAATGAACAGATAATATAAGGCAAAGGAAACATAAATAAATAAAATATGTGGCACAGAAGTTTTCAAAAGCATGTAGATCTAAGTTTTTGTAACAAAGGATCAACCGAAGCAAATGTTTGCAGGCAGCTCATCAAGTTTTAAGAACACAGAAAGACAAAATCAATATCCCTGGCATCTTGCACTACTATTGAGGGAAAAAGTAAAGGAGTTCGTTTATGCATTTAAAATGCCATTACTTGAACAAAAGTTAGAACAGAAAAGCACTACTTGTCTCCTTCCTGTGAACTGCAGCTATTACAGCCAGAGCTCAAGAATGCCTTAGAGCTCAGAAACAGCACACCATTGCCTGGGTTTGCCCTGACAATTGGAGAGGCTGAGGGGGCCACTGGGGACAAAGTCTTTCTCATATATATTGATTGTTTTTCTGTCCCCACTACCATACATCGCTGTAAATACTTTATAACACTCCCTTTGCACTACTATTCAATTAGCTTTCAAAGAAATGAACAGCACCTTTGTACCAAGATTGCCACTTTACCAAGTACCATTGCAAGAGTTCACAACCAGCTGTTTTAAAGTAATTGGCATCATAATGTGCAGAAAAATTACTTTTCTAATGGTTGCCTGGAAGATTTATATCCCTAAAATGTAATTAAAAAGTAGATTTAGAAGTATACTCAGCAACCAAAAAGATTAAATATTAATGTGGAGTGTAATTAATAAATTATACATTTCTTGATTACTAATGGCTTATTGACTGTAAAAGCATAACATTATGGAATATTAGGGTAAACAAGGGCTTTTGAGGAATATTTCTCAGCTTCAAGAAGAAAGCTGCTGCTCTTGAATTTCAGAAGAAATTCTGATTTTGCAAAAAGCATAAAATTGTCCTAGTCTCATGATCTTTCTTCACCTCTTCTGTGTGTTGTTACAAACTTTGTAACAACAAAGGTCTTTACAAAAGGAAATTTTTGTGGCTTCCTCAAAATTTTTAGTGCACAAAGACAATTTATATTGCAAATCCTACGATTTCCTAGTTGAAGTGAAGTTTTAAGTTTAAAAGTATTGCTGATCTGATCTTTTTCTGATGCAAAAATAAAACGTCTTACCGCATTGACTAACACACAAATGAAAAGAAACATCAGAAAAGATGCGTGATGTCCAATACTTGAAGGAAATTGCAATCTGCAGAGTATGATACCCTATGACCATAAATAAACTATGAATGGGAGCCACAGTTCAGGGCTCCCCTTATCACCAAGCCAAGGTGTATTTTGTTTGTTTCATGTGATAACTGTGGATACAAAATGACTACTTTTGATGAGGACCTCAATTTATTAGTCTTCTGACTTATACAAATTTCATTAAAGTGGATGCAGAAATAAGCTATGCCTGAAGCACTTGTCTTAAGTTAACTTTCCTGCTGAGACAAAACACCAGACACCCACAAGTTAAGGGAGAAAGGTTTATTTATCTCACCCTTTGTAGAGTTTTCAGTCCACAGAGTCTGTAGGTGGCTGGTTTTGAGACAGGATGGTTGCTGGGGTTGGGGAGATAGCTCTGTGGCACAAGTGCCTGCCTGGCAAGTGCAAGGCCATGAGCTAGAACCCCTGTCCCACCAAAAAGAGAGAGAGAGAGAGAGAGAGAGAGAGAGAGAGAGAGAGAGAGAGACAGGATGGTGTGGCACAAGGACCTTACAGAGGAATAACAGTTATTGGCAGCTAGAAGACAGCAAAGTGAGCAAACAAATAACCTAAGGGGCAGGAGCAGGCCTGTTTCTGTCCCTCATACTGTATCCAGGCTACCCGCCCTTAGCGTGTACAGCACTTGCACCCACAATCCAAGCTTTGCACCATAAATCAATCACATATTCTAGGTCCAGCCACCCTTGGAAAAACCCCACCTATGACAACGTGAGACTACGGGGACATCTAAACCCAAGCCATAACCCCTTTAGAACCAAGTCTCAAACAATCTCCTTTTCAGGATTCTTTACCTTCTCAACCCCTACTATTTTTTAGTCTACAACAGAGAAAATTAGCATGACAAGATGGAGTCATAAGACTAGCAATTTAGTCACATTTTTTTTCTTTTGAAATTAATCAATGTCTTTTATCACTGCCTGTCCCTCAGAAAAAGGGGCTCTTGCATCAGTGCTTAGCACAACAAAAGGATTTTGGCAAGAATAATATCTAAGGCTTATGTTCATTAAGTTTTAGGCAATTTCCCAGAGAAAGCCTGGTGAGTGCTATAGAACATTACTGCCTGCCTCAGCATTCAGAGAACAGGAAGTCCTCAGTGCCCAGCCTCCAGAAAGCGCATCACTACCAGGCCTTCACTCTCCTTCCAGCATCAGTTTCTCTTCTTCAGCTGGCCAATCTCCAGCTGCACTCTTTGTAACACCCATCACATTTTTCACTCATCTCTGGTCAGTATATCTAATCATTCATTGTATCTATTTACTTATCTTATCGTATTTCTATTTATTTCCTGAGTAACCTGTATGTAGACAAATTTGTATGGAGTTGAAATTCTCAGAATATAGTTTTTTTGACTCAGGTCTACTATAAACTGTATTTGGAAAATTATTATAGTATTTACTATAAAAGACAAATAGTAATATAATCAATAAATCCTAATAGTATATATTTCTTCAAGCAATAACACCTATTTAATAAAAAAATCTTAAAAATTGCCTAATAGGGAGCCCAGGGAGATAGCTCAGTAGAATACACACTTGCCTGGCAAGCACAGGGTCCTGAGTTCAATCCGTAGTGCTGAAAAAAACAAGTCTAATAAATCATTAATATTTTAAAATTTTCATAAAAATCCTCATTTCACAAGTCAAAAATTCAAGTTCTTACAGGGTTACATGACTTATTTTAAGTCCTATAATCCTTTGTTAGATATTATCTAAGTGGTACTAGTTTTATGCTTTTATTTTATGTTCTAAAACTATAAAAATGTACCTGATTAAAATCTTGACGATTACTTTACCTACTTTATTAGCAGCTATTCTTTGGTGTTTTGTTTTATTTTATTTACTTATTTATTTATTTGTGTGTGTGTGTGTGTGTGAGATGCTGGGGCTGGAACCCAGGCTGGGCTCTACCACTGAGTCACACCCCAGCCCACTAATCATGTATTTATCTCTTATGGCAGGAAAACTAACTCCCATTGTTTTCTTCATGGCTTCGGCCTCTGCTTTCCAAGATTGCAATGCAGTATTCTATTAAATCTTGCTTCAGAAGAGGCTGTTTAAAAGGACATCCTTATTAGCTAACATTATAGTCTCAAAATGCATTTACTTTCCTACAAATGACTCAAATTGATCATTTTCATAAAGGAAAAGGAAAGAGGGAGGTAGACTTTGTGCAGATGGAAAGGGAAGCCCGGAGCAGGCAGACAGAATGGACAAGGAAAAGTAAAAAGTAGCAAAGACACAACCTGTGTATGTACCAGTTTCCCACCAGGCACTATTATAATGCATCACAAGCATATATCAATAAAATGACTATTATAAAATCCATAGGAAAATTCTTTGTAATTTAAGTTAAAAAGACAAAACATTTTGTTCTATCCTGAGTAAATTACATATGCACACGAAGCCTGAAGGAAAACAAAACAAAACAAAATTTTCTATGATAGAATAGGTTTTTCTGGGGCTAAGGAGATAGTTCAGCAGATTAAGCACTTATCTGGCAAGCTCAAGGGCCTGAGTTCAATCCCTAGTTCGACAAAAAAACAAACAACAAAAAAAAGAATATTATTTTTTTCAAATATCTACTGGTATAATATTATTTATTCAAATAAAAATTGTAATACAATTGAAAATGTATCCAAGATAACAAACAGAGGCTGGCTTCTGGACAGAGAACCCCAACACCTCAGTTTGTTGGACCTAAAGAGTGTCAGATCCTTTGCAGTACAGAACTGATGAAATTTACCATACATGCTATGCTTGTCTCTTCTGCTTTGTCCTTATTTTTGCTGGTGACATGGACCTGGGGGAACTTGATTATGTAACTAACTCATTCATGACAATAGCAGAACCAAAGTCTCTGGAAACTGAAATTTGGGGACCAAAATTCATTTGTGGGTAAAAAAACCTGTCTTGAAGTTAAAATAATATTGGTAGTCCTTATCCCATTTACAACTATGACTTAAAAAGAAGTAACAGTTTTGACTATGAAATGACACTGCAAAGCCTCCTGTAGCTATGACATCACATGGGACATAGGGATGGCTTTACTTTCAAAGAGTTGAAAACTTTCTGGTTTCAAAATGTATCCAACTATGCTGTCTTGTGTCACACTACAGCGCTGTCCTTGTCTCATGACAGTGCCAAATGCCTTCTTTGTGTGTCCCCTATGAGCACAACCACCCGTAGCCCAAATTTCACCAGAACTCAGTGTTACTCTCCTGACAACTCTGATCAAACTCAGCCCAGGCACATCCTCCCTCCTGGCTGTTGAAGCCATATTGGAAATCTAGCTGTACTAGGAACCTTGAGCTGTAACAGGTACACCAAAGTAATCTGATTTATACCATTGTAAGTGCTCACCTACCTAGCATATTCTATAATCTTTCAAGAATTTGTGAAGAGTAGCTGGGTGTGGCATCACATGCCCATTACCTTAGTACTCTGGGAGCCTGAGGCAGGAGCATCACCAGCTGGACTCAAACCTGGGCAACTTAACAAGTCCCTACTTAAATATATATATATATATATATATATATATATATATATATATATATACATATATAAAAGGACAAGGGACTGTAATGGGTTCAGACCCCAGTACCACAGACAGAAAAGATATTAGATGGCAATATCTCCAAAACACTCCCTATTTTAAAATGAGTGACAATAAGTTCCTGTGATTTGGCTTCAAAGAAAATTATTGTCTAATAACTTAAGTACCAAAAATATAGAATGACCTATCTTGTAGTTATTTTGAGGCACTCTGGAAGTAGAAGAATGGGAAAGTAGTTAAGCATAGAGTATTTCAACTTCAACACTTTTTTTTTTTTTTTTTTTTTTTTTTTTTTTTTTTTTTTTTTTTTTTTTTTTTTTTTTTTTTTTTTTTTTGTCTTTCTGAGACAGGGTCTCACTATGCAATTGAGGCTGGCCTTGAGCTCACTTTTGTAGCCCAGGCTGGTCTCGAACTTGCACCAATCCTCCTGCCTCAGCCTCCCAAGTGCTGGGATTACAGGCGTGAGCCACCACGCCCGGCTCAACACATTTTTAATAGCATATGACTTTGGTAAAAGATATGTCATTACATTTTTTAATCTATACAGACCATGCATGCCTGTTTCATGTAAGAAACTTGATATTCAAGTTGAATTTCAATTTTCCTCTAAAGAAGGAGAATTTTCTGTCATTATATATTCAAATTTTATTTTGCTTCTTCCTATGTGCATTCATTAAATTTACAAAATAAACAGGCCTTACAAACTCAGCCACTGAACAGTCTAGAGCAAAGTGCTCCCTGGATAAGGCATGTTTTGGGCAACATATTAACTCTTTGGAAGCTTCTCAGGGGCCATTTAGCATATTTAAATAATAAGGCAGGAAATCAGCATCAATTAATATCTTCTCTGTGCCCACAGGGTACTTGGCACCATCTCTTGGACTAGTAGGAAACAGTCATTAACTGTCCCTGTTCTCAGAGGGCATTTTCCAGACAATAATACCAATCGGATTCTTTCACCAAACCGCAGAAAAGCGTAATGTTAGCAAATGAAAAGATTATTTTTTTTTAAATGACTACTTTGCATCAGGGAGGTTAAATTTGTGCCTTTGAGGCTCTGGAGGAAGGCTAGGGGAATCTAACATCACAAGACACAGTGAATGGCAAGGAGCAAATAGGAGGGGAGACTCCGGCTCCCGGTGCCACGTACATACAGCACATGGTCTTCTCAGAAGCTGGAGGGCAGTCCACCGGTGCAGTTACGCAGTCATTCCACTCAGTGTCCTCAGAGCTTGCTCCAGAGCCTGAGCACAGAGAGGGAATCAGGCAGCCCTTTACTACAAATACCTGCTGGAGATTCCCGCAGCCTCCTTCACTGGGTCACCATGAAGCTTCAATGTGTTCTGTTGTCAAGATGATGGCTAGCACATTGTGTGCTACATAGCACAACGCCACACTTCAAAAAAAAAAAAAAAATAGCCTATTTTGGAGAACAGACACATGAGCAGACTTTTTCAGAGCAGCATGGTAAGAGAGAGCAGGGGATGCTAAGGAAGTAGAGAACAAAGCAGAGGGGAAAGAGCAGAGCAAGGGGCAGGGCAGGAAGAACCCTGCTGGGTGTCCAGCAGGATGGTTCAGGCAAGAGCTTTGCAGGGGAGGCTGCTGGAGGTGTGCCGAAATCCAGGCTGCATGCCAACCATGTGCTTGGCCCAGGGTGACAGGCACAAAGTGGAACGGCACCTACTTTCAAAACCAAGGTGCCTTAGTCTCAGCACGTCCTGTGTCCTCCAGGGGGCGCCTCCTAACTTCCCTGCCAGGGCAGGAAGAGGTCACTCTCTTTGCAGCATAATCTCTCAGTAGGCCTGAGGCTGTCTTGCCCAAAGGATGAGCAGCCTCCGCTCCCACTCATCTCCCGTAGGCACAATTACTGCGCTAGGGCTCTGTGTGTGGCGTGCGCTTGCTCTTCGTCATGGCTGTTTCAGGAACCCGGGAAGAGCCAGACTGTGGAGCTGACCCTGATCCATTTATAAATCCCACCAGGCAGGCGGCTCCAGGGAGCCGCTTCCCAGCGCGTGTAGGTGTGCCCCGACCTGTGGGCCAGGTGCCTTCAAAAAGGGGAAAATAGGAAGTCAGCTGGTAACACATAGCCAATACAATTGCTAGTTTGGTTCTCGCTCTAAAAGGTAAGGACCTAGCAGGAGAAGGGGAGGCAGGCCGTTACAGTGCCCGCTTGTGGTGTGACAGTGCACAGCGTTGGGTGGTGGACGCACAGCAGCAGCTAGCAGAAGTCACGGCCTGAGAGTTTCGCGTGTCTCCTCAGTGAGGCTGCAGAGTCTGCTGGGGCCATATCTTGAGCTCAAGGATTCAAAAGTAAAAGCCGGCTGTGGAAGTACATGCCTGTAATTTCAGACTTTGAGAGGGATTGTTAAGTCCAACCCTAGAAAACAAGTGAGACAATAAATGACTTAGCAAGAACTTGTCACAAAATAAATACCTGAAAGGGCTGGGGATGTAGCTAGTATAAAAGGCTGGAGTTCAATCTCCACTCTAAGAGAGAGGCGGGGAGGGAAGGGGAAGGGAGGGGGAAGGGAAGGAGAGGGGAGAGGAGTGGAGGAGAGGGGCGAGGGAGAGGCAGGGAGAAGAGAGGAGGGGAGAGGGAGAGCAAGAGAGAATGGAAAAAGAGAAAAGCTAGTTCCGGTCAAAGAGAGACCTGGAAGCATTCCTAGAGAAAGTGAACTGTAGCTGCATGTGCTGGTTCAGGGCAGGAGCAGAAAAGAGTTTCTGTGGATCCCATATAAAGGAGGAAAGCCCCTCATAAGCAACCATACCAACCCAGATTGCTGAAAGATCCATGGGACAATTTATGTGTTTTAGAGACAGGAAGGGGGTCAGATGGAGGCTATGTGTAAAAGTGAAGAAAGGTTGGCCCAGACTAGAGCCTAGGATACAGGGACACATCCTCCAATGTGGCCCTGAAGTCCCAGACCGTGCTATACCCTGGATCATCTGAGTGCACTCTTGGGGCTTCTTTCTCCCACACCAGGCCCTATCAGGCCTAAAAGCCAAAAGGGACATTGCACTAAGAATGAGGTTCTGAGTTTCGCCCAAACTCTAGAGCCCTCCTGCTCCTCTCCTCAGTTTTCTTTCTTCCCCCAAGGATTTGCTCTTTCAAAACTCCAACAAAACCAAAAAGAGCATGTTGGGTTAAGGAAAGCAACCCACAGTGCCTTAAGAGAATTAGAGGAAATACAGAAAAAAAAAAAAAAAACAAGTGACCAAAATTTAAGCATTTTGCTGCACATAAATTGTGAAGACAAATACTTGATTCACATTGTGTCACTTTATCTACAGTTTTAGTATTCAAAGCTTCAGAAATGTCTCAGATTGTAAAGTTCTCTACAGTCTACTACTGATTATTTTCACTGTTGAAATGCTTGTGAACAACGTGTAATACCACAAGATTCTGTTCTGACAAAGAGGTGATAGGAACAGTTTGCTCATGACAAGAGACACACGAAAGCAAAAAGCAAAAGCCCGTGTGCCAGCTCCTCCTGCTGGCTGGCGCTCTGTCAGGCGAGGACATAAAGTTTGGAGCACAGGTAGCCCTCTTGCAATCACCAGTGGAAGGCCAGGAGCATTCCTCATAATCGAGGGATTTCAGAATTTAAAAAGAACAAAGTGTGTAACACTGATGTCATTGTTAAGCTGACAAATCTACCCTATGACCACTCACTTCAGAATCTTTGTAATGTAAATGACAGTTTTTCTGGCTTGAGCCATTATCAGTAAGATTCCTGCTATTCTACCTGCATCCCGATTTACCGAAGTATGAAGTCAAATTAAATGACTGAGTCTTTTATTCTGAAAATAACATTTGAATATATTTGGTGACTAAATGAGTTGCTGACTCTGGCCTAGTGCTAAAATTTCCCCAACTGAACACTTAGTAACTTGGAGTTTTGAGTCAGTTCTGCTTCTTTCCTTTCTTCTTAGAGTGAGAAACAAAAATTTTTTTACCCTTTTGGGTTTGGCAACAGAAGCTTGCAAATTAAATAAACCAAGAAGACCAGAAGGACAAAGGCATCAAGATCTTGGTTCATAACAATATTTCCACACAGCACAGGGAGCTTCATAGGAAAAGTGTGAAAGCCTCACAGGAGGGGAGATGCGGGGGCTTGCATGCCGTTTTAACAATGAGTTATAAATTTGGTGAAGGAGTGGGAGGATACTGGAAACGGATTTGGGCTCCTGGAACAGCAAATTATAGGAAAACGAATCAAAACTGTATGGGGGAACGACTGGGACATGAGAGTCATCTTAGTGAGGTTTAGCTGAGGAGACTCTTCTTCCCTTTGTCTCCCTATCTGTAGGGTAGAGAACTGCTCAGATGCAGGGAGCTGGCTTTCTCACAGGAGGTCTCCGCCTTCTTTTGGCAGGGAAAGTGGGCAGAGAGCATCCTCCATTCATTTGCTCCTAATTGCTTTCAGCTCACAATAATCAACAAAACAAAGTAACACATTTTGGTGTCACATCTGAGGATCCTTTTCACTTCTAAATTAATATCTACCTAGCATCTTAATTTTGTATTTAAAATAGAAATTATATTTTATATGCAAATAATTAATGTTTAGATAACAAATGTAAATATAATTATAACATATCATGTCATGTTATTATTGTAATTCCTAGTGCTTAATTGCAATGCTTGTGTGTGTATTTAAATTATTTTATGAGTCCATGTTTGCACTACACAGTGTTTACATTCTTGAGGGGAGATGGTGCCTGTTCACAACACATGCTCCCTCCTTTCATTCCATTCCTGCCTCACTCCTCTCCCTGCTCCTCTTAGTGCCCTTCCCACTGAGAAGGCTGCGCCATCCTACTTTCTATTACCTACCTTTTACTTTACTCTTCATTTATAATTTGAGTTTGGCATATAGGAGAAATCATGTGATATCTAAGCTTGTGTGTCTGGCTCATTTCACTTAAGAGTATGATTTCAAAGTGCATCCATTTTCCTACAAATTACTGAAATAGCTCTTTGTTTTTTTAAGGTGTCTGACACAGGGTCTCACTATGCAGCTTGGACTCATAGCAATCCTCCTGTTGTCAGCCTCACCGGTTTTGGGATTACAGGTGTACAGCTCCATGCCCAGTCTCAAGGGCCAGTTTAGGGCAGCCAGGGGCAGGGCTGGGGATCAAAGCCAGTCCCTGTGCTTGCCTAAGCAAACACTTACTCTGCTGAGCTATTTCACTGGCCTGTAATGGCTTAGTCCTGAATACACCCTTTATGTATATTTTAAAATTGTAAAATAACATGAGGATCATAAAAATCAAATGAAAGCAGAGTGAAACTTCAGTGATTATAAAATGAGTTGCTATTTTATCTGAGCTTCATCCATAGGTGTACATCAAGTGTTTATTAATTTCTATTTATGAAAGATGTTCTATTATACAGCTATAGCATCCTCTGATTTTGATTCTTCAGCTGGCAGACCCCAAGGATGTTTCTGGTCTAGAGCTATGATGAATAACGCTGCTGTCAACATTCTCTCACAAATTATTTAACTGGACTTCTTTACTCATTTCATTTCTCCAGTGTGAGAAACAAACAGAACTAATAATAAGACTAGGGACCAGGATGATAGTTTTTGCTCAGGGTGGCAATAAGGAAATGACCTAGATTCTAAGTGGCATGTCAGCTGAATAAGGATATGTAGGGTATATATTTTTGAAAATGCATCAAACTGTGCACTTTAATGTGCATAAGTTATACTTTTGTTCTGTGTTCTTGAAAGCAAAACATAAGAAAGCAAAACAAAACTGATAGAGTCTGTAGTTTATAAGTGCCCGGTAGTCAACTTGTCATACCCAGCTAAACTGAACTAGCACGGCACTGGGTGTGGGAGACCCACCTGAGGGTTATTGCCTGTGGTGTAAGAGGCACGACCAGAGAAGCTGCCGAGAGGCTGTTAGGGAAGCTTTTTGGAGATGCTGTTGGAGCAATGGGCAGCCACTGGTTCTCTTGGACTATTTTGCTGGAGGACCTTGTCATTCTGGCTTTCCTGATAAACTTGCCTATTCTTGTCACCAGAGGAGCTTGGGACATTTGTTGACATCAAAAATGTCTGTGGTTCCTTTTGTGAGGAACTCTGGTGCTCATTTTGAACATCACTTTCTGGCTCTAGAGGGGAAGATGGTACGCTGCCCATCCTCAAGCAGAAGATTGTCCTGTTGGTTTTACTAGTGAGAACTCAGCTTTTTCTCATTGCTGGAGGAGCTCGAAATGTCACTGTGGTTGAGAACGGCTGTAGTACCTTTGGGGGAGCTCTGGTGCTTACTTTGAGTGTTGTTTCCAGGCTCCAGTTCAGATTCCTCAGCCTGCTAGCACAGATCCTTCAACCCACTGGCATAGACTTTCTGGCTTCCGCTACTGACCTTTGGGCCTTCTCAAAGCAGATCTATGACATTGTTGTGGGCTTTAAGCCTCCAGTTGGACTTGTGAGAGCCATTGCTATGGGTTCTAGGTTTTTAGCCAGATTTAAACAGGATATTACAACTAAGCCCTCAACTGAATTCTTTGATCTTTAGTGTGTGGACACATTTCCTGCTCTTTGTATAGGATTCTTTGGGTGATTTAAATAATCTTATAGTATGTATCCTGTTTTGTGCTGTTCCCCTTGCAAACCATGACAGAGTTCAAGTATTTGATGAATAAAGAGAGTTAGCCCTGGCCATCCCCTCCAGACATTGTCTTATGTGCCTGGCTATGTGACGTGCAAAGCTCAAAGGAGGAAAAGTTTACTTCTACTCACAGTTTCAAAGACTGACAGCAGTGGTCAGCTGGCCCCAAAGCCTTCACAGCAGAAACGAATGGCGGAGAACATTTGCTTACCTCACGGAAGCCAGGAATCAGCACCCAAGAGAAGCCAAGGCACAGATACACCATTAAAAAATGGCATCATCTGGGTTTCTTTTATGGCGACCAATATAACGCAGGGTGCAAATTTTATAGAATTATTTTTTTAATAGTCGCCAGAAGACTCATATACAAATAAAGTACAAGAAATGTGGCCACACACCAAAGACCGAAGAATCAGCTAAGGGCCTGAATCCTGCAGCAATATCCTATATGAGTCCACCTGAAATGTAAAGCCCATAACAGCGCCTCCCACAATTCCAACTGGAGGACCTGCAACAATATTTCATGCAGACTTGTTTCATGGATCTGGCCTGTGAAGTCAAAAAGATCAGAAGTAAAAGCTAGAAACTCTATGCCAGTGGGATGCAGAATCTATTCCACCAGGCTGAGGGGTCTGAACTAGAGCCAGGAAGCAACACTCAAGGTAAGCACCAGTGTTCAACTGAAAAGTACCACAGCCATTCTCAGCAACAGTGAGGCCCTGAGCTCCTCCAAGGATGAGACCAGCCAAGCTCCTTTCAGGAAAGCCAATACAAAATGAGCTTCTCCAAGAGAATGAGCAGCATAGTCTTTCTGGAGCCAGAAAGCGATGTTCAAAGTGAGGAGCTACCCAAAATGAATTACAGGCACTATCAGTGACAACAAGGTCCTGAGCTCCTCCTCTAATGAGAACAACCAAGTTCACCAGAAAGCCAGCAAAACAAGGTCCTCCAGCAGAATGGTCCTAGAGAACCAGCAGCTCTCAACAGCTCCAACAGCTTCAACAAACAGCTTCCCTAGCAGCCTCTCATCGGCTTCCCCAGTTCTGCCTCTTACAACAACCCCCAGGTGGACCCAGAACCATGCTACACCCCACACCCAGAACCACGCTACTCCAGTTCATCTGAGTGCAACAAGTTGATCACCAATTGGCAATCCACCACGAACAGCATGGTGTTGGTGAGCATGACCTTACTGACTATTTCCTATGAATTCAGGAATTCACTCTCATACTCCAGTCACCTCTCTAGATTTCTCTAATCTGACCAACTTTGACAATCAAAATTACCTCTCACATTTGTGGATCTGCAGACACAAGGAAGGTGACAACCACGTAACTCAATAGCCCTTGGATAGAGGGGTCACAACGCCTTCTTCAAATTTGATCACAGAATCTTCACACAAGATTTGCACAGAAGCAAGAAGAGGCCAGCTTCCAGTTACTGGGAATGTGGCTGTGGGCAGAGTTTGGGGAGCTGGGAGGGGTCTCCTACTACCTTTTCTCATCATGAAGATAGGCGCAACCAGGCCTATCTATGAGTGAGGCCATGGGGCCAGACTCATCATCCCAATAGTCATTCCCCAGCCTCAGACAGGCAGAGGGGCAGCAGGGAAGCATCACCTGGAGGAACAAGCCCCAGCTTGTTTCATTTTGCTTCTCAGATTCTAGACATTTTGAAGAATCCCCAATAGTTAGAAGTACTGTGTAGTCAAAAGCCATACACCTACCATCTAGACTCTGTAGCTGTAAGCCTGGTCTTCTACTTGCTTTAGCACACACCCAGGCCCTCTTCTTTTCCATGACCAATGGTGTTTTCATGTGTGTGTGTATCAGATACAGAAGGCAGGATCTTCCCACTGACATATACTCCCAGCCCTTTTTAAAACTTTAAAAATTTTGAAACAGAATCTTACCAAGTCACTAAGTTTCCTAGAATGGGCTCAAATCTGGGATCCTCCTACCTGAGCTCCCCAGAGTACTGAGACTACGGGCATGCCCCCTCACAGTCAGTTTGTACTTTAACTCAGCAGATGCCCTGATAGACTCGTCTTCTCCTGCCTGAGGAAGTGGCTGCTCCAGAGGGCCAGTGCCTCAACTTGCTCTTGGAGTCCTCTCAAGCCAGCCTGCATGCCTGACCTCAGCCCTTTCTGCTATTCAGCGGGCCTTGCCTCCCACACAGCACACTCCTCCAAACAGCGCACTCAGGGCTAGGACTTGGAGATGATGCCACTTCGGCGTGCCAGTTGTGTTGGCTCATAAGTAATTCTCCATAGTAAAAGGAGCAGGAAGAAAATCTTCAGACCAGCTACAGAATACCTTCCAAGAAACTTGCTGTGACTGTGGCAGATGCCTTTTCCTTCACAGGGGTGGCCCTGCCTTGAAGTTTCTGTCTCCAGGCAGTTTTCTTTTTCTTCTAGGCTCTGAACTCCAACCTGAGCATTTTCTCAGGTTGCATGCCAGCATTCTCATTCATTATTTTCCTTTTGGTTGCATCCCTGAGAGGACATGTCTAACTGCCTACCTCTGTTGCTCCGGTGTTCCCTGACTTCCAAGTATTGTGTTCTTTGGGGCTGTGGATGTTTTGAGTATTCAACCAAACCTGTATGGGTTATAATTAATTTTGAAAAGCACAAGTGTTTTTATGCATACATAATGGCTTAGTCCATTGTTCCTGTAACCAGAGCAAGAGATTGGGTGACATATAAAGGCAGTCTACCCTGGCTCACTAAGCTTGAGGCTGGGGAAATCCAGGGACGGGGTGGTGAGGGCTTTTTGCTGCCTTGATTGGTAGAAGAAGTCAAATTGCAAGTATGTAAGCACATGAGAAGGGGACACAACATATGGATGCTCTCCTATCATAACAACTCAGCGTTGCGGCCACTAATTCAGGCCTGAATAGCACTAATCCTCTTTAAACTATCTGATCATCTCTTCAAGGTCCCATCACCTCTCAGCTCTGACAAACTAGGTGCTAATTTTCCAATACACAAATTCCAGGAGAACTATTCCAACTATAACACATGCACTGTGTCATAAAATAGACAACTGTATTTTCAGTTTTTGCTTAAAATTTCTAGAGCTGCTGTTAGCCACAGGTGAGATGGAACCAAAACCAGATCTCTTCTTACCCACTCCGCTCCCCGGCTCCACCTTCTGGAAATAGCCACCAAAGGCAAGTGCTAGACTCCTCCCACCTGTGAGTCAGTGGGACACATTCTGCTTTGTGCTGGACTTCAAACCTCAGGACACGTGGCACTTACTCATTGTGTGGATTGGTTGTTACCTATTTAGGCAGCCTTTCTCCTTTCTGTCCACAGACATCTGTGGGTGTTTCTCTTAGCCATTTACTATCAGGGAACGTGGCCTACCAAGCATCTTTCACCTGACTGCCTTATGTACAAGGTATGCAATATGGGATGCAGGGTGCCTTCCTAAAAGTATACATATTGTTTGTCACCGCCCTGCAGCCCATACCAGCAAGGTGCTGGTGCCATCATTGCATCATTTCACATTCAGTCTTCCATTGTTTACCATCTGCTAGATTAGAAAAAACGATGATTCAGGCAGAGTGGCACATGCCTGGAATCCCAGCACTCTGGAAGGCTGGAATAGGAAGACCAGAAGTTTGAGCCCAGGCCAGACCATTTAGCAACTTAATGCCCTCCTCAAAATTTCAACAGGAGTGGGAAACTGGGGACGTGACTAAGCAAAGACCCTTAATTCAATCTCCAGTGCTGAAGAAGGAAGAAGGGGAGAGAAGGAGGAAGGAAACCAAAGAAAGAGAAAAAGAAAACTGGCATTTTCTCTCTTTTCATCTTTTTTTTCCCTCCCCAGGGATGGAACTCAGGACCCTATGCTTGCCACGCAGGCACTTATGCTGCTGAGCTATCTTTCTGGCTTTTTATTTCTTAATTACATCAAAAGATTTAAGTCATTTTCTCATTCATTTACCATTTCTTTCTGTGAATTTCTTGATTTTAATTTTAAACTGATTTGTAAAATTTTATGTCAGCAAAATTCATCATTTATCCTATATATTTGAAGATGCTTTCATAAGTCTTATAGCTTTGCTTTATAATTTTATTTATAGTGCTTTGTCATGCTGGTTTCAACTTATAAATAAATTTTAAATTAAATTCACCAATTTTTTTTACTACTTAAGTTCTGATATATATATATATATATATATATATATATACACACACACATATATATATAATATAACAACATAATGCAATGTAATGGTTTTATGATTATTCTTTGATCAATTTAAAATAATTTCATTACTGAAAATGAGGATTTATTATTAAGATGGTCAGTGGTAGAACCAATAACATTTACTAAATTATGTTTATGGATAAAAGCTCCCTTTATGCATTTGAGATTTGTGTGTCCTATCAGTCTATAGGAATTTCTGCAAGAGTTTGTGGAATCCTTATGTTTCTGTTACTCCAGGCCCAACACTGCGCTCTTGCACAGCCTGTGCACACACCTCTGGGTGCTGCGCACAGCGCCCTGCAGCACCCTCTTTGAGTCTCAGCATAGTGTTTGCATTTTCATGACAATTTTCATATGTCATTTATTTTCCAGTTAAACATCATTTTCCAAGTTTCATCCTGGAGAGAGAGGTTGGATAATTGAGATTGATTCAGTTTTTAAAGAATTGACACCTTTAGATTATTGAATATACTGAATTCTCTTTCTTATCCAAATGTAAGCTGAGGCTTGTTTATGTGCCTTAATTTTCATGCTCCTCAATGAGGTTTTTTTTTTTTTTTTTTTTTGAGACAGGGTCTTGTTATGCATTTCAGGCTGGCCTTGAGCTCACTTTTGTAGCCCAGGCTGGTCTCGAACTTGCACCAATCCCCCTGCCTCAGCCTCCCAAGTGCTGGGATTACAGGCGTGCACCACCGCGCCCGGCCTCAATGAGGTTTTTCTCTTAAGATTAAGCATATTTTTAAAAGTTTATTGCTAGAAATTTGGTATTTTACTTCTACTCTAAATGTAATATTTTCTCTTGTATTTTCTAATGCTTTCAAGTAGCCTTTGTAAGGTCAGCATGGCCTTCATTAATTTATGGCTTGCATCTCTGTTAAGAACACATCAAAGTTGGGCTTTGGTCTTGGCATTCAACTGCAACTTCTGTTCAGGCACTACAGGAGCAAGCAGCTGTCAGCCTACACTTTTAACATTTCTCTACTTGCTTATGAGCCATATCTCTATGAATACAATCATCCTTTAGGCCATTATCAACCACATTATCAACCACATCGGCAGGCAATATGATGTGGACATGGAATGAGCTCCTGAGCATTCACTTCCAAGCACAGGAAGAAAGAAGGTGCAAGGAAGGCATGATGTATCAAGATCTGACCTATTAGTTTAAGGATAGATAAGTGATAGTGCTAGTAGTAAAAATGCTGTCAAGATTATGGTATCAAACGTGTCTATTTTGTGTTAAGATTATTATGAATGTACTAATAATTGCACTTGCATCCTAATGGGGCTCATGAATCCCCAAGGGTCATAATTTTTAATGATTGCACAAAGCTATGAGTTGGACTAGAACGTGTCGAGAAAGTTTGAAGGAAGCAAGCTGGAGACAGAGATGCTAGATGCTCAAAATAATAAAAAGCACCCTTGTGGAGTTTTGTTTCTCTCTGCTCCAGGAAAGCTCAGAAAACAGCTCTCTCCTTTCAAACACGAACGAGGGCGAGATGAGGCCTGGCTGCCTGCTGGTGACTCTATCTCAACACCAAGTGCAATAAACCTCATTAATTTCCTCTAATTGGGTAAAAAGTTTTGGAAAAGTCTTAAGTGGAGAAATATTTTCACAAAATTCAGCTTAATTTTAAGCTCATGTGATAACAAAGATGACAAGTCCTGAGAAAAAAGAAAGCATAGAATCTCTTCAGTAGAACTTTTAAGGGTTTTAATAATGAATTAAAAGAACACTAGGAATTAGGATCTTCATTTTTGTTGAGGAGCATATTTAAATGCAAAGTGGTTTTGTAAGTGTTTAGAAATATCTCTTGGCCTTCAGCTTTATAGACACTAAATATTTTCCTTGGTTATAATTTCACTTTTCTTGGCAAACTTGCCCCTACTTCTATTCCTAATACTAGATCAATGCACTTCACTGACATTTTAAGTTTAGCCCAGATGCTGACCCTCTCATTGGTTAGGGTTATATAGTCCTTTTCTAAAAATTCTCCATACTTTCATGCTCCTAGAAAATGCACTTGTCAATGCAACTGTGCCTCTTCTCATTTCCTTAAAAGCAGGAATTAGGTTTCATTTTTCAGCCTTAAATCTAAAACACTTGGAAAGCTTAAAAAAGAAGGGGACTGGGGAAGGGGTGCAAATAAATCTAATCATGGTTAAAAGGTGATGAGAAGGGGAAAAAAAAAGCGCTTTTGCTTACATTTTCTCAATTTGTTCTTAAAATAATCATTGACACAATCTTGACTGAGCATCACCTCTAGGTTTTCCAAGGTTAAGGTCACAGAAATCAGGAACAAGAGACATAATTGCTTTAAAAGATAAATTTAAGCAATTAGTTCCCACCTTTTCCTTTCAATATTTCCTAAGATGTTAGTAAGTAGCCAAATTGGCTTCTTTGAATTCTATTTCTGCTCTTTCCTTATGGCTACCTTGTAAGAGTTATGTAGATAAACAGCTGGTTAAGAGAAATGACGTGAGGAAAGTCCTTGAAGATAAAGATCATGACTGAACATTGACCCATGGGCATTTCTAGCAGACTAAACAACTCAACCATAGGTTGAAGCGGGTAAATTGTACGGGTAATGTTGGGAAAGGGAAAGACTAAAACTGCATAGTTTGGTAAACGCTATCAGCGCCACACCCGGGTCCTCAGGTCCTCACTGTCCCTGCCGTGATCCATACATGATTCTCTATACCTGCCATAAACAATGGAAGTCCTGACACAGAATGTTGCCCTGTAGACTTCATGCAAGCAGAATATGGGGAGGCTGGAAGTGCTAGAGAGTCAGCTCCTAGAGTAGCTATCAGCTGCATAATGAATGAGTTGGAGAGTAAGACATATCTAAGAATATATTCAATTCCGGGGCCCGGCAGGATGGTTCAGTGATCTAACGCTCCTGCTTAGGAAAGCTTAGGCGGCTGTAGGGACCACGGCGATCCCAGCACCACATGCTGCGCCAGCCCCGCTCTCAGGACAGGCTAAGCCAGCCATAAAAATAAATAAATAAACAAACAAAAGTTCTGAAACAAGAAAAATAAATAAATAAATAAATAAATAAATAAATAAATAAATAAATAAATAAAATATTCAATTCCGCTTCCCACATCATGGCTTTGCAAATGGATCACTGACTGCTCTCTGTTCTGAAGTACCTTGCCAAGGGTGTTTATATATCAGCCGGCTTTGGGTAAGAGGGCAGGCATGTTTGTTGCCTACTACATAAGATTTGGGTTCCTTCACACAGCGTTCTAACCCATTGAAAGTGCAAGCAAAACCTAGCCCTGTCTGCACTATTCCCATGAGACTGAGGGACAAGGAGAACCAACTCAGTGATGCTCACGCAGCTTGCTGTACTCTAGTAACGAAGTGCTTTGCCTCTGATGGGGTCGTTATCCCTTCTGGCACTATAGCGGGCTGATCTGTTAGTCTGTAACTGTGGTGGAGATCTCAGGCCTTTCACAGTCCTTAGCTATACCACTGACCTTGCAGTAGAGAAAGTGACTGATCACAAAGCTGAATTTCAATTTAGAATACTTGAACTTAGCTGGCTAGAGTAAATATAGTAATATCCAGATACAATGAACTCATGACATTTGCTTCTGTCTTATGAAGTTATAGTTCAATATTGATTTTTGCTTATTTAGTCATCTATTTATTGCAGCACAGAAAAGACCACGTCAGTAAGCACATGCATAAGCAAATGTAGAGAAAATATAATTAATTGCAAATCAAAAAGGTGTTGAAAGCAGCTCTTTCATGTGAGGAAGGTGGAGACTTAGCATGTGGCTGGCTGTTCACTCGCAATATGTTTCAACTGCAAAGGTTTTCACACTCCTTCTCACATGGACAAGTGGCTATGATGACCTCATGCACAGAACAGAAAGAAGGATCCCATCATTTCTCTCCATCTCAACAGAGAGCAGATCACTTGGAATGGATTAGAACCTACTCAAGCCTTTTGTTTGCCTTAAAAGTCCTTACATGTAACAAATAAAAGATACTTCATAGAAAGCTCTTTCTATCCATAAAAGTAAAGGCCTACTGTACTGTCACAGGTTCTCTTATTGACATCTTCTCCTCACATCAGCTATGAAATGCTCAGTTCAAATAACACTGAAACTTCACTATAGGTATTACAATTAGTGAACTTCACTATAGGTATTACAATTTTTGCTTTAAATTGCAGACCAAAAAGACCCAAAGCCAGAGTAATAATTTCACCCACTTAGTATGCTTTTCAGATTAATCTCAGAATGACACCAAAAGGCCAAGATAAGAAATGCAGGCAATGAACGTAAACACATTTTTTAAAAACAGGCATTTTAATATTAGAAACTAACATTCATAAGCATGATAACAAGGTAGCTATTAGTAACATCTTAAAATATTTCAATTTTCCATCATTTTGTTTGTTTATTTAAGAACTTGAAGTTTCAAATAGAAATAAAGTGAACTCTATCCCATAGTATTCATAACCTGGCCTGACTTTTATGCTGAGGAGATAAGTTATTTGGACAAAAGCAAACATCTTTGGACACACAGTCACTTACTGAGAAGCTGTGACACAGCAGGCTTTGTGCTTGAGGGTACAAGTAGGAGATCAGTGAGCACAGCCGATGCCTCTGAGAACTTGGATTCTGATGGCTTTCTTCCAAGACTGAAAAAACAGTAACTTAGTTTTTTTTCCAAGATTTGTAAATCAAAATATGTTCAAAATCTTCTGAAAAGGAGAGAAATTTTTGAGTTTTGTTTGTTGATATTTTGTTGTCTTGGGAATTGAACCCAGGGACAACCCTACATCTACCAATGAGCCACAATACAGGATCTCAGTAAGTTTCCCAGGGTGGACTTGAATTTGTATTACCATGCCTGGCTAAGACAAGGTTCTTTTCCAGCCTGTTTATTACACATGCTAAGTATAGAAGGGGTTACTATTTTTTCACACTGAGGCAAGAACATATGACTTAAAGTCTTTTGTTTTTCCTTACTTCATATAGGGTCTTTTCCACTTTGCTTTGCACCTTAAGATTTCTTTGGAAGAGCAGGGAGATAGTTTGGGGTCCACTGTTGATTAGGCCTGAAAGAGGCAGCAGAACCTAAGGACAAGGGTACCTTCAAATTTGTTAAAAGCCAAGTGTCTGGAACTAGTGTGGCCCAGCTGAGATCCCAGAGACCAGCTAGAGATCGAGGATCAATCGATCAACAACAAGCAGGCTCCTTTGACTGTGGTGTCCCTAGAGCTAAAGATTAAGTGTGAAAGATGGCCAAGTAGGTGTCTCCCCAAAACTCCTCACTGCCAAATATATATATATATGGAACCTGTCTTTACATAGTCAAATCAAATCATTCATTAATTCACTCTACCAAAAAAATATATATACTTACATATACTTATGTAATATATAATATATAGTGTATAGTTTAATATATATTATATAATACATGATGTTATATATTATATATTATGTATAATATAACATATTATATAACATATATTATATTATATATAATTATATATTATATATAAAGTATATAATATATACATATATATATATATATATATATATATATATATATATATATTTCAGTAGTTCACCATATTTATAAATGTCTGGAAGTTAAAGTCCAACATTCTGAACACCTTTTATAATTGTAGAGGCTAAAGGTAGCTTGTACCAATCTTGCAATATTTCAATAAATTTAATATTAAAATATCGATAGAAGTTTTTCTATTCCAAGATATATACATTTTAGTGGTCACTCTCTCTCCCCATATATATAATATATATATGTATGATTTTACCCTAACTCTAGAAGATTAAATAAATGCATGACAGCTATGTATGATTTGTGCCAAATGAATATTAAAAATCTGTTATAGATATAATTGAGAGAATATTGCAATGAAAGACTATAATTGCAATAAATTAAAAAACACACACATGTGAAATTCAATATCATGAGGGGTAGCAATCATAACAACAAAAGAACATAAATAAACTAAAAAAGTTGGGGATGGGAAAGAACTGCCCTGAGATGATAGATGGAATTTATCCAAATCATATGTAATGGTGAAGAATCATTAGCATTCCTTTAAAGAGAACCAGAAAACAAATCCAGTAATAAGGCAAAAAATGCCTACTTATATTGCTTTATTTAACAACAGGCCAGAGGTCTCAACCAGCAAAATAAAGTATGAAAAAAAAAAATTAACTGATGAAGCATTGGCAAGGAAATAACAGTCATTGTTTGCTTTGTGTTGGCTTACATTAAAAAACTCAGGAAGAGACTGATGTTAAGCACAAGTGCCTCTGTTATAGGGTAATAATATCAGTAAGCTTCTCTTCTAGAGAGTTAGCATCTTAAGTTTATAGAACAAAAATTAGAGAAAAAGAAGGGCTACAAGGATAGCCAATATTTTGGCCCTAGTCCCTGAAGTTCAGTGAGGACTCAGGACATAAGAGAACCCGTACTGTAACATCCTATAACTCAGTGGTGTTCCAAATTTTCTGTTCTAAGAGATTATGGGGCCACAAAAAGATCTATGATGTATAGTGTGCCTAATGAGAGTCACCTAGAGAGAAAACATTCTGTCAGACTTTCACAGAGAGCAAACTGGTCAAGAAATGTCAGTGATTCATCTAAATAGCTGACACTGACAAAAGTTCTACAAACTTCTGTACATAATTTCAGGGTAAATTCTGAGGGGATTTGGCTGACCTTGTCACATACAAAAGCTAAATTTTTGATATATAGATCTTGCTTTAACTGGGTCTTAACCATCCAGTAGAAAAGTTTAACCATGAGATAAAAACATAAAGGCAAATTAATATGCTGAGTTGTAAAAAGTTAACCCAGCAGCTTACAACATTGCCAGCTCTGCTGATAACCCACTACTATTGTGGACTATTGGATTCTACATACAACTACTTTGTCTTAGTTCAATAAGAAGAAATATTTGTACTAATAGTTTTAGAAAACTTATCGTGTCTGCATCTCGTACTCTGAACAACTACTATGAAGACAACAATATGCATTGTATTAATTATTGTGGCTGTCCTACTAACCTGTCTTGAAATTATCTCATTGTTATTTCTTTCTCATTAAAATTAATAATAAAAAATAAAATGTTAGTTAAGCAGAGCTCAACACAGGAAGAATATAATGAAAGAAAGAAAAATGAAAAATCAAAAGAACACGCAATTTTTATTAATGTCTATTTTCTGTACATAATGATTATATTCACCATGGGCAAAGCAAAGAAGTAGAGGTAAAGAAGTAGACCAAATAATTAGGCAAAAATTTACAACAGAACAAAATACATGTGCCCTTCACACATAACAAAGTGCTGATATGAAATAGTTCAGAAACAATGCCTATTCACAAATATTGTCTGATGACTGAACATCCATTTGAAAAATAATTCAAGTCATATAAGATGCAAAACAGAAATCCATAAGCTTAAAGTACAATAATACAAATGTTTCTTCCCATTAAACTAAGAGAAAGTAGCTGTATATATATAGTCCAATGGTCTATAAAAGTAGTGGGTTATCAACAGAACTGGCAATGTTAGAAGCTGTTGAGTTGAGCCTTTTCAGCTCAGCATATTAATCTACTTTACTTTGTATACCTCATGGTTAGACTTTTCTGCTGGATGGTTAAGACTAAGTTAAAGCAAGAACTATATAACAAAAAATGTAACTTTTGTATCTGACAATGTCAGGCAAATTCCCTCAGGGTTTACCCTGAAGCCATGTACAGCATGTTGTAGAACTTCTGTCAGTATCAGCCAGCTGGATGAGCTATGACCACTGCTTAATCAATTTGCTCTCTATGAAAGCCTGAGAGAATGTTTTCTCTCTAGGTGATTCTCCTTAGGTGCACTATACATCATGGATCCATTTCCTCTGTGGCCCCGTAATCTCTTTGAATAGAAAATTTGGGACACCACTGAGTTATAGGATGCTATAGTGCAAGTTCTTTTATATCCTGAAGCCTCACTGACCTTGAAGGGCTAGGACTTGTACTCTGAACAACTACTATGAAGACAACAATATGCAATGTATTAATTATTGTAACTGTCCTACTAACCTGTTTTGAAAGTGTCTCATTGTTATTTCCTTCTTATTAAAACTAATAAAATTAAAAGAATAAAATAAAATGAGAATTTAAAAAATGGGCTTTAAAAGCTAATGAACTTTTCATTTTACATTTATAAAAGGAAATATAGTTCTGTAGGACCACAGCAGAGGATTATTTTTAAACTAAGATATAAAAAGATAAGTAATAGAATAATACCTTTTTTTATCACACTACCATTGGAAAACCCCATACAACACCATTAACAGTGAGTCTGTAAGTCACATACTGGAGAAAATATCAATATCACCAATCAGTACAAAGAGAATTTATGTTAGGTCCTCCTGGTCAGCAGAGGGTTTAATGACCACCACAGCTCAGCTGCAGAAACCTCAGAAGGACTGTCCTTTCTTAGCACATATTTTACTCACAACTTAAGCAAATTTAATTTCTTCTTTCGGAAGAATCTAAGAGTGGATTTGTTACTTAGGTAAACTGTCTATAGGATTTACCAAAGTGTTTCAGAGATAGTTGGTGAACGGTCAAGCCAGAATGGCTTGTTGAACAAATGGAAATCTGTGGTCCTTCCTAGCACTTAAAAGAGGAGAGACAGACAGACAGACAGACAGACAGACAGACAGACAGACAGACAGAGACAGAGACAGATAGAGACAGAGTGACACAGAGAGATGGAGAGACAGACAGACAGAATGCTATAATCTCAACAATCTGCAAGGCTGAGGCAAGAAGACTACAAGCCTCAACCTGACCAACTTCATGATTTATAAAGACTGTAATGAAATAAATTTTAAAAAGGATGAGGAATATAGTGCAAAGGCCCTAGGTTCAATTCCTGGGTGTGAAAGGGGAGTAGAGAATCATATACTCCTCATACACTCATTAGATTGAAAAAAACATCTAAACATCTAAAATACCCAACATATCACATTATATGAGTTTGATGGGGCTTACTTCTACACGTAGATGTTCTCTAAGCATCTCCAATTCAATATTTGCAAAGCCAAATTTCTTCCTACAAACATATATTCTTCCAAATCTGGTAAATGATGCCACTGAGCACTCAGAAGCAAGGCTCAAGCCCTAGCTACTGTCATAGCCTCACCACCCATCCTTCAGCCACCCCTATACATTCTGTTTCTGTTCCTACACTTGTAGGATTTATCTCCATTGCCTGGAAGACATCCTCATCCTTTCCTACATGCACTACCTCTACTTCCTCTGAAACACTCTTTCATCTCCCTGTCTCACAGATATCTGCTATCAAGTAAGCAGCTCAGTAACTTGTTCTCATTTAAGTACACGTAAGATCAGAGTATGAGGAGCTGGGGATATAGCCCAATGACATAAGCGCCTTCCTAGCAAACACAAGGTCCTGAGTTTAATCCCTGGTACCACAAAAAAAAAAAAAAAAGAAGAAGAAGATCAGAATATGATGGTGATTGTTTCTGGGAAGCTGAGACAGGTAGATGGCAAGTTCAAGTTCAGTGTAGGTAACATAGCCAATTAACAAGTTTCTGTCTCGAAATTAAAAATATCTGGGGACCAAGGAAAAGGTTCAGTGGCATAAGTGCCTGCCTGGCAAGTGCAAAGTCCTGAGTTCAATCCCTAGTACAAAACAAACAAATAAAAAACACTTGAGGTTGTATCTAAGTACAAAAGTGTATATATAAATGAATAACATAAACAAATGTAACAGCCTTTGCTATGTAGATCAAGCTCAAATCCTAAATAGGATGGCTACCATAGTTGGATCTGGAATGTGCAGCAATGCCCTGTACTGAAAGCTTGCTCAACAGCTTGTGGTAGTGTTGGTAGGTGGTGGACCTTCAGGAGGTGGAGTCAGTTGGGAGGAAGTGACATCACTTGGGGAAGTTAGATACTAGAAGGGCACACTGGGACTTTGGCCCTTCTTCTTTCTCTTTTTTTGTTTCCTGGCCACTGTGAAGTGAGGAAGTTTCCTCTGCCACATGAGGTCTCCATGTATCTGTATAATCAGGTGCAAAGCAAGGTTGTCCAAGTGACATCTACTAGAAACTCTGGAACCGGGAACCAAACATATCCTTCTTCTTTTTACACTGATGATCTCGGATGTATGTCACAGTGACAGCACACTTAACACACTGGCCCTTTACCATCTGCCCGCCCCTACCAGCCTTCGCCCCTACCAGCCTTCGCAAGATGCTCCTCTTTGTTTTCCCCATCTTCCTACTGTTTCTTCTCCTGAAGAATTCGGTATGAGTTATCTCACAGGCAAGCCTGGCATAGTAGGATGTGTCTCTGATCCAAGCACTCTAGGAGGCTGAGGTGGGAGGATCACAGGTTCAAATCCAGTATGGGAAACTATTCCAAAATGTAAAGAAAAAAAAAATCAAAATTAGAAGTACTTGGAAAGCAAAAGCCCAGGGAACAATCTCCAGTACCACCAAAATTAATTAATAATTATTTTAGTAAGAGTCAAACAGTAGCAAAGATACAGAGTATTTGTCTGAAATTGTTTGCTTTGCTTCTTTTATTGTCAAATGGTTGTTTATTTCAGGTTAAGGGTTTTTAACCTTTAGGAAACGGTGGCCTCCTAGCTTCCGCTGGTGAACAGCCTTCCAAATTTCATTGTGTCTACTTGGAAAATAAAGTCTCAACAACTTTAATCACCTTCTTTGTTGATTTAGTTCTGACCACACTCTTATTCTTCTATGAACCCAGCAGTGAGGACTATACCCATGTCTAACTTTAAGGAATAATAAGGCTCAGGTATATTCTTGAACCTGATAATAAAGACCAGACGAGTAAGCTTATCTCCCTCTTACCCTTCAGGAAACAGATTTTTAAGAGATGGTTTATGCCAAGATGGTTCACACTTTAGATGAAATGAATGTATTCCTTGACAATCACGCCTTACCAAAACTCACATAAGAAGAAAGAGAAAACACAAATAGTTTATATTTTTCAAAGAAACTGAATCAGCAAATAAAAACTTCTCTTAACATTCCACGCCTACATGATTTCATCTTTATAGCTTTATAAAACACATGAACAAAACAGCATCAGTCCTGCATAAATCTTCTAAAGAACAGAACAAAAAGCAGATTAAACTTTTACCAAAATCTATAAGGGCATCACGAGATGCAAAAAGTTGTAAGTAAACTCGTTTATTAGGTACAGACTCCTGAACAAATTATTTGCAAACTGAAGCTAGTAATGTATAGAAAGGAAAAAAAAAATATGACAAATGTGGGTTTATTCTGGGTGTGTTAGTTCATTGGCCCTAAAAGCTATCTAGGGAATGGGCATGTCAGGGAGGTCTTGGCAGCCCAACTCTAGAACGCATGCACAGTCCCTCTCCTCTCCCTCACTGGTGCTGTTCACCTGGGTTTTCCTTTTTGGCTAATAAACATGGTTAGTGCATACGTGAAGTATTCCCTCACCATAACTTTTTCCACTGTATTTCTGCTTTGAAATCAGCCTACCTTAGACTGAATCCTCTGAAATTGTGAGCTAAATTACACATCTCTTTTAAATTGTAAGCAGTGATGGTTAGTGGCATAGCTCAGCAGACTAAGCACTTGCTTAGGTAAGTGTAGGGGCCAGGATTCAATCCCTGGCTCTGCAGGCCACACAGGCCCTGCCCCGGGGTACACTGAACCAGGGACAGAGTGCAGGCATAGTGGTGCAGATCTGTAATCCCAGCACTAGGGAGGTAGAAATTAGGAGGATCACTATGAGTCTGAACTGCACAGACACACACACACACACACACACACATACACACACACATCCTTAAATTGTGAGCTTTGGGTATTTTGTCTCAGTCCTGAGAAAGGTGATATAGTAGGAGTCCAAAAATGGAAGAGCATTACAAAATCAAGTAATATTAATAGATCACAAGTGAAATCATGTAGTATAGCCCTTGTGATGCAGAAAAACAAGATAAAATCTAATATTCAATCAAGTTAATTTTTTCTAACTTTTTCTAAAGTAGAAATACAAAAGGCCTTTAGTAACCTTGAAAGAAAAATCTCTTGTCAATGTCACACTTCTTGGCAAAGCACAGAACGCTTTTCTTAGGAATCAGGGATAAATTTCTGATGAATGTTTTGATAATTTATATCAATGTTTTAGTGGAATTTTAGCAAGTACAAGAAAAATAAACTAAATGAATGAAGAATGTTATGAAAGAAACAGAATTTCCATTATTCGCAGATGGTATAATGTATGATTTTAACATTCATGCTCATGAGTCAGTTTGTATTTAAACTTTCCTGACATACTTTCCAAGTCTAATTTCAAGTGTATGCTAATTTCATAGATTTTTTCAGTACTCTGGAATACTTCATGTATGTATTATCCATGTTGCTTATTTTCTGTACTTTGATACTATCCAGGCTCCCTCACAGGTGGAACCAATTCTAATGATAGCCAACAATACATCCATGAGCATGCTTCAGAATGCAATCCAATAAATCCAGGGTCTATGCACTAAGCCCTTCTTGTATTGTGTCCACACTCTAGGCTCCCATCCACCTACTCTGATAACCCCAGGGCCAAGGACCAAGCCACTCAGGGCAGTTTCTATGCTCCAGAACCATTGACATTGTTCCTTCAATCTAATCCTAACTGTGCTGGTCCACTTTCCCCATTCCTTCCTTGCAGAGGCCATAATAAGGATTCTCATCGTAGTTCCCCCCATCCTTAGAACTGACCTCATGTCCCCATGTGTGAAACCCTAGGGCAACACACGCCTTCTCTTGGCATCTATAGTAAGCCATCTTTTCAAGTATAGTTATCTCCTGACTATATTTGCCATGTATTTGTCTTATATCTGTCTCAGATTGTTGAAATACTTCAAAAGAGTATCTTGAGACAATAATAATACTGTTCTAGCAATGTTCCACCTTTAACTGCTTCCTTAAGTTTTACTATAGAGCCCTTGGCTCAACTTGTTTTGTTTTGCTTTTTTTCTTCATTATAAGTTTATTATAAATGACTATTCATTAGGCACAGGGAAGTTCTTAAAAATAAAAGTTGCAATTGCAAAATACATCAGCACAGTAGCTGTTTGAATACTATACAGATCTCAACAATGGATACAGAAATAAACATGTGTAGCATTTGAAAGACACATTAACAATTTCAAGCTGGTGGACAGTATAGAACCCTATGCATCATAGTTAGAGAATATACATTCTTTTCAAGTGCACATAAAACATTATTTCTAATAGAAACACATACCAAACCATAAAAAGATGTCACTACCTGGCCAAAAGTTGGTATCATAAAGAATAAAAATCTAATTTATTCTTGGTTATGAGCATAAACATCTGGCTGTCCAATACCAGTCCTTCTTTCAAAGGACAGCAACATGTACCCTAGACATGAACTAGAAGTCTTGGATTGATAAGTACATGCAGGTAAAGAATTGAAATAGATTAATTAGCAATAATATATAGTCTTGGTCCTCTTCCTACTAAGATATGTTTTGGAGAAGGAATACATTGACCCTCATTCTGTGAGCATGAGAAAATCTTATTAGTAAGGGCCTTGGAGACTGGTTCAACTGGGTAACCATGAGGTCAAGGGAGGAATTCTATTCCCCACCAACAGTATGTTATTGTGTAAGAGACTGAAATTTTGACACAAGAACAGAAGGTCTCAGTTTTGTTTTTTCTTGTTTTGGGGTCTAGCCACGTGGAATACTTTGATCTAAATTCCTTAGGCTCTTTTGTTCTGTCTCCCTGGGTGTCAGGGAATGTTCTTTGTCTTCACCTTAGGCAGACCCCCTATGAATACTCAGAGAAACTAGCCCTTGTCCTAAAGTCTTCTTTCTCTACTATATCATTGTCTTTTCATTTCATCTTATTTTTTTCTTTATTCCATGGTAATTACCATGATCACAAATTATCTTGTTTCTTATTGGGGATTTTGTATTTATTTTTAGAGGTATTTTTGTTTTGTTATTGTTTTCTGGGGTGTGTGTGTGTGTGTGTGTGTGTGTGTGTGTGTGTGTGTGTACATGCGCACGCACCTGGGCTGGGGACTGAACCCAAGACCTTATGTGTACTACCATGGAGGTACATTCCCAGACCCTGTTTTACTTTATTATAGTGTTTCTATTAGAACCCAAAAATGAGTCTAACTTCTTACAACTTTAGTTTGGAATGGCACATAGTAGGTGCTCACTATAATTGATAATATTCATTAAGTAGGCACAAGAACATACTCAAGATGGACCACAGTGGTGAGTTGGAAAAAAAGAATGTGAGTACATAGTGAGGAGACCATGCTCTGCAGACCATGCTGTTTAGGGGATGGCAAGGGACAGGTAGGAAGCTCTGACTACCCAGCAGGAGACAGATCAGAGCATACCATCTTTAATACCACTTAGCCCAAGCCTTTGAATAAGAGCTCCTAGCTGGGCTCAAGGCCTAGTACACACTCGCAGCTATCAATACTAATTCAGCAGTAGTGTGGGATACAAATGCCCAGTCAAGATTATTCTAATAAGTGATCACTTTGAACTCTAGGAAGATTCAGAATGGGTTTTTATTCTAATTTGAAAGGAATACAGACATCGTAGAAAATGAGATATTTAAGATAACTATCACCATGCATCAATGTGGGCATTATATGAATTCTGACATCACAAGTGAAAATGATTTCAGCTCCACTTACAAGATGTCACACTCAGGCAATTTTACAACAGGAAGTGGACAAAGGTTAAGGTTTTAACTTGATTCAGGTGTCACTTGATGTATATACATAGGAAATTAGGTCACTGAAAATAATTTTTTTTTATTCAAGATATTGATAGCCTGGAATAAAATGATGTTTCAATTCATTTTAGCTAGTGTACTCTTCATTGGTATTTCATAGCACTTTGTTGCCCTGTCTACTTAAAATCTACAAACAATGCATAGTTTGAAAAGGACCTCTGTGTTCATTTGTCTTA